>JAPDSC010101047.1:0-45579 GCA_026290005.1 Latrodectus geometricus | reverse complement strand
TATCAAAATATGATTTATTGTTCAAAATACATTTCTTTGATTTGAACTTTAAATTGAAATTTAAATATTTGTAGAAATTGAAAATATTATAATAAATTATATAGTTACAGAGTTTTTAATTTTCAATTATATTAAATATGAAAATAATTATTTGATATAATTAAAGCATAATAAGATATACCTTAGTACCGACGTATTTTAAGGTAATATCAGATTTGCTGCTTCATAAATATTTTGTGTTTAATGAAACAGCAATGATTAGAATTTTGAAAAAACAATTATTAAAGTAGCTGAAACCGTATAAAAGTTTGAATTATAATTTTGGTTTAAAAATTGTATTTTCCATAGAATATTTTGTATGATATTTACCAGCAAGGAATTCGAGTTATGTTAGGGAAATCAAAAAAATATATTCTTATTAATTGAAGCTTAAAATAAATAGTTTATAGCTAAATCTATGATGAATGTTCATGCAAATATTATGGAAATGCCGATTCAAGATTAATGAAATGCTTTATTTAAAATTGTTCACTTGATTTTATTTTAACATATTTGACTTTAATTAAGTTAGTTACCGTGTCTAATTTTGCTACACATCCAAGAACCATTAAATATTTTATGGCTCACGTTATTGGATTCAAGTACTGAGCCGCTATATTGAATCTCATTAAAGGTTGCCATTAAAATTAAATTAAATGTAAAATATTTCGTGTTAAAATTGATATTAATCTTAATAGACACTTTATTTAAAATATATTCCACTTATCCAAAATATATTATTGGATATAATTATAGCCTCGGTTTGCTAATTTATAACTGTGTAAAAGATGCTATCCTGGTCAATTATAATCACCATCCAAATCTGAGCCCACAGTTTCAGTTCTCAGTTACTAAATTATTTTTCGACTTTACTTAATCCTTAAAAATGGCAATTTACGCTCTTTTTTGAAAAAATTTAATAGAATCACTGTTTTAAAAATATAATTTTTCGTTTAATATCGTAATTAATCTTAAACAATGATGATCTAGTGACAAAAAACTCATTTGAGGGTAGATTTCCTATTTTAAACGACTGGTTTTAATATCATCCAACTATCATATCATTCCCTCTTATGTCTTGATAATAGATTTTCAGCTCAATGGGTTTCAATGGCTATGCTGTAGATACTGTTAATGCTACTCTAAGCTATTTGGTACACCTGGACTGTTAGTAATCATTCTTAACCAATGTTAAAAATTAGAGTTAACAATTTTAGTACTTAGCAAATCAGCCTGTTAAATTTTCTTCTGTTTGCAATTTGTTTTCATATTACAAAAACTTCCGCAATACTCATTTCGAAAAATCTGTTTCCAAATAAAATAAATAATTTCTCAAACGTTTTTAAAACAATGCCTTAAGTTGCATAACTTGTTTTCAGCATTGTAAATGAAACTAACATGGATGCACAAAACTTGAATTTAGCAACTATTTTTGTTCAAATAAAATTATTTCTTCAAATGAAATAAAATATTGACAAGCTAGATCTAAAAATAACCTTAAATTTCTTTTATAACACTTAACAGTTTGATGTAATTAGTAAATATGACGGCAAATACAAGACTCAACTTATAATAATTTTTTTATCATTTAGGAATCTTATTTGGATATGTTCAAACAATTGAACTTCGTATTTTATTGAAATATTTCAATTCTCTTGTGAGACAACTTAACACCATTAGATTTATTAAATCTAGACTGACATTTTACCAAAAATATTTAATATCTAATATAAAACGCCCTTCATTTTTTCGATTTTAAATTTCTTAAAATTTAAACGAACTATTAAAGGAAATAATTTAAAATTTTAATTATACTTTTGCATAGTAAAAAAAGGTTTAAAAATGTGAGAATTAACTATATGAGAATTAAATTTAACTATCGAGAACAATTTTTTTAACTACAAACTACAATTTTTTAAAGTATCAAAAATTTTCAATATTTCTTTTAAATGTATTTCTGAAGCATTTGTAAATAGATGTGATTATTCTGGTTCAAAACAGTTCTTTATTTAAAATGTTTTCCATTCATAGTACAATGATATTTATCATTCTATACATGACATAATTTCCCTAACTTTTACAACTTGATATATTGTAATATTTCATAGTTAACTTTTACACTTATTAAGGCTTAACAAAAACTTCAAATAAAAGGATTTCAGAAGTTTATCGATCAATTATCTGAATGCAAATGCAAAATTTTATAGGAAAAACCAAAAATATTTTGTCAAATGTTAGAATCTAATAATATATAGCACTTAGATAAAAACTTGGTTGATATGAATGAAAAACTTGGTATGATTGAGTAATAAACATAAATTTGCTGGATTTTTGTCATCAATAAGCATTCCTTTTATTATACAGTATACCTTTTCTACAATATTATGGCGCATTTAACCAATCGATATTTCTTTCGCAGATAAAATGTAACATTGTTTTATTTTACAATTGTTTGTTTCACCGCTTGCAAGATAAATTATTCCTTTCGATTTCCAACTTGATCAGATGGGAGTGTTAAACATGTCCTGAGGATTATTTATCATGTATAAAGGAATCATTTCCTCTTACTTTACTGATTTAAATTAAAATAAATCAGTATTGTAGGCAGTATAATAAGATTTTTTTTTAAAATACAGCTCTTATTTTCTTATAAAAAATTCCACAGAAACAATCATGGTAAGAAAAATATAAAGTGGAGTATAAAAAGAACTACTATAATAAATGGTTCAGGTAGAATTTTGGTGTAACTACCTCATTACAAACGATTGAAATAAAAGGTATATCCTTAAATGTAATATTATAGTTTCTGATATTTTATTTCAGTCTTTTTATATTTGATCACTACCTTCAATTGTTGAATCATAATTAACTATAATTAATAATAAACAAAATTCGTTTTTTTTTCATAAGTACATCATCATAATTGCCATTAAAATCGTAACATTTTTTAAAATTTCATGTAACAAATAAAATGATAATATATTAAGTAAAAATATATAGTAAATGTTAGCAGGAAAATTCATTCAAATATAGTTATTTAATAACAATTGTATGTCTTAAGCAAAAATATACTTCATCGAAAATATAAACTTTAGAAAAGTTTACCTAAACTTATAATTAAATTTTACTTTGTCTATTTCACTAAAACAAGTTGCATATTTCTTAAAATATTTCATATTAGAATCAGAACTCTTACAGAAGTAAAAATGGCAGAAAATGTTATAAAGTATTCGAATGCAACAACATTTATTGTCTCATAAAATCAAGCATCAAATATTTAAAAAAAAGCCACTAAAGTTTGACCTACTTCGAAAACAACAATTAATGATCATTTTTTGAGAAAGATAATTTCCAGATAATTAGTCAAATTATATACTTCTCTGTTCAGTAAATTTAATGACTACAGGGAAATTAACAAGCGACTTTTGATTAATGATACAATTTTACTTTATATAAGAAAAATCAATTGCTTTCATATATCATGTCACGTATATATGAGGTAAGAAAAAAAATTGAATCTGAAATAAGTGGCTAATAATTTTTGTTGTTAAACAAAAAGATAATTTAGCCCAAAGAGGCATATTCTTTTAGTTATAAATTAAAAGATGCTAGACACAGGCTCAATAAAAATGCATTTCTCATCATATTATCGATAAATTAGAGAATTGAAACAAATTTTGTTTTTTCTGGGAAAGTAATTTTGTTTTAATTAATTAACTTATGGATTTCTACAAAAATAAACATGAAAGGCATTTATGTATAATGAAATTACTTTAAAATTGTTAAGAGTAAATTTATTTTGTAAAAAATTGTAATGTTGTGATTTTTTTTTTTTTTTTTTTTTTTTGTATCCTACTGTTCCAACTAAAAGCAAATGATTGCATTCTTTTGATGAATTTAAATGCCTTTCACAAAGAATAAGAAATTTACAACACCCCAAAAATTAATTATAAATAAATTATTAAGTTTTCAATTCTAACTCCAGAAATATATTGACTGCACAATTTTGATGAAATCAGTTAAACTTATGTGTTAGATTCTTTTTTAGTATATTACCATATTTAAAAATCATGTTCGATAGATACCATGTTCTTATTTCCTGTAGTTTGAAGTATATTTTTGCATTTCAAATTCATGAGTACATTAAATAATTTATAAAAATTATTTTTATTTGCAGAGAGGTATTAGCAGGATAACACATGACTATCCATTTAATTACAATTAATTACTTGCAACGTTTCTAAAAAATTGTTTATTTAAGAACAATGAACTCCTTAACAGCTCCTTACAATCTCATTACTAGTTTAGAAAACAAATTGTAATTTTTTTTAAACTTTCAAGATTTTAAAAATTATTAACTACTGAGTAATATATTTTAATTTATATTATAGCTTTGCTTTTAAGTTTTTCTATAAAAATAATATTTCTTTTAGAAAAGTTACATATATTTTAGAGATAAAAAATAATAAATATAAAATGTGTGTTAATTAATTAACAGTTAATTTTAAGTATATTAATGACTTTCTAACCTGGTATGGTTCAACACAATCTTAGTGATGGAAATTACACAAAACTTAAAAAGCAAAGCAAAGATAGAAAAAGCAAAGCAAGTAGTTGTTATTTGCTTTGATAGAATTAATAGCCTATTTTCTAATTGCTTTTCAAGAAAGTTTAAAAAAATAGCCTATGGCACTGAATTTCTGCATACATCGCAGCTAAGCAACATGATCTGCTTAGACATACATATTTATTACAACATTTAACTATAAAGAGATTCACAAGATCTAAAATTAATTTCAGATCTTGTTTGCTGCTCAGTATAACATCATTACATTTAACTCCGAATATAAACTGATTTTAAATCAAGTCTAAATAAATATACGATTTTTATTTTTTTTTAATTTTATTTTACGAATACATAGAACTCAATTTATAAGACTCGATTCCTTATACATAAATAAATGTACCTATGTATTGCATTCCTTCAATGGTAATTTACAAATCGAGATTTAAAGCTTTATTATTTGTGTTCCCGCTACAAAAAGTTTTATTATGCAGGTAAGGTTTAGAGGTGATTAAAAAGAAAAATATGTTGTGTTCTCTATCTAAATGTAAAAGGTTTTAAGCACGAAGTCCATTACCGTAAATGGGTCATTCATCTTCGGGATTCTCCCAACAACACTCTCGTTTTCCACTCTTCTATCCTCTTGTTAAGTACCAATTAAGATTGTTAGAGTCTGTTTTTTAGGCTTTTAAGAAACATTAATATTTATTTTTACAAAGTTTCACTATAAATGTAGTATAACACTCCATAACAATATATCATCTCGTTAGACTCACCTCATATATTTACACTTAAATTAACTCTGTGCGAAAAGTAACAAAAACAATTCACAAAAAATTATAATAAATTATTAATATATGTATTATTATTTTAAAGAGTAAATTAAACATATTCTAAAATTATTACGTGCACGGATACTTAAATACATTCGGTTGCTCTTAACGCAAACTATTTAAAATATCTCTCAGAATAATATATTTTCCATAAATTTGGAATAGAATTTGCTTAGTATAGTTACATTTGCTGCTTACTGAACTCATTGTAGGTGTATTGCATACAGAAAGAAAACAAAAAATAATATTTATTAATATTACAATTGATGTTTACCAATTTTCTTTCCATTTTTTCAAGAATTTGATGAACGATGCATTTAAAATACATAAGGTATAATAAACTATAATTTGAAAAAAATATGTTACAACCAAGACAACAAATACAGCATATTATTAAAAAAATAATGTTACATTAAAACATTCAACAATTAATTTTATTAAAAAGTATTATATATATATATATATATATATATATATATCAGTTATTTATTAAAATAGTAAAATCTCAAAAATATATTCATTAAAACACACTCAAAAGAGCTATGTTTCAAAATCTTAAGTAAAAACTGTTTTTCTAAGCATGTTTGTACTACACTTTAAATTTATGCAAGGGCTTAATTTTATAATCTGTACTTAGTAAATAATTGGAATGATAAATAAAGTAAAAGGTGTCAAGCAATTGATCCAACATTGAATATTCAAGCTTGCATGAATACAAGGAAAATGTAATTTATAATAAGACCGTTTACAACTGATACTGACTTGCCTATTAGGTTCATAACAAAATGCGTTATATAAATAGTTAGCTCATTATTTTTATCTATAAGCAAAATTTATTTTCCCTAAATATAATGACACAAAAGCACACACATTTTTAGAAATGGATTGTTTATAAGGTTTGCATGTGATACAAAGAGACCGCTCAAGCCCGTACTCAAGAAATGCATATCTTGAGTACGGAAAGCGGAAGAGAAACATCTTCACATCAATCAGCAGTGGCTTTTTAATTAAGTACAAGAGCTATATCCCTAAATATAAGAAATTAATATAACAGTATCACACACTTGGTCACATTTCATAAAATATGAAAAATATGGAAAGAAAACATTAAAAAATTTTCTTTACATTGTTATTAATTCATTCACGTCTTTTAATTGAGATTCAGCACTCAATTTCATGCATATATTTAAATATTAATGGAAAAGAAAAATTGACCAAATTACTATTCTGACTACGTTTAAAGCATTAAAAATTAAAATTAGAATTTTATTAAGTGATTTTTTATTAAATACTTAAAATTAACTTAAACTACTTAAAAATTAAAATAAACCAGAATTTAATTTAAAAAGCAACACATATAAATATAATAAATTAAATATTGCCTAACTAAACAAGCAAAAAAATATTAATATAGATAAAGCTTATAATTCAGTTGAAAAGAAACTTTATGACCATAAATTGATTCCGTATATTTTAATGAAGGGGATTCTTTTAACTAAATAATTATTGAATAAAACATTTAATATTTATTTAGGTACATGTTAAAAAATTGATCGTTTAATGAGAAAAATAAAAATTTTAGTAATCTTAGAGAAATTAAATATTATTTAAAATTAATGTAATTTCTCATATAAATCTTCCTAGCATATACGATTTCCCTATGCAATAGTGAAAACTGTTATTATTTTATTTCAATTATTATTGCGGGAATCACGTTCACTGATAATATTAAGGAAATATTTAATGTGATTCTCTTCTTTCTACTGGGAATTCGGTGGCAGTCATAATAAATCAAAGAAATACGAATTACTGAACCGCAATTCGTTGGAGGGTAGTAGTTAAGGTCTCTGGTATCACAGCGAAAGCTTATGCTATAATATATTTGACGAGAGTGTCACATGGGAAATGCTTTGTTCAGTAAAACTTGTTTTCCTTGGAAAATTGGATATTACATTTACGGCTTCAATCCAGAATTTTATCGGTTTAGTCTTGAAAGATTTTATGAATTCAAATTTCCTCTGTAGGATACAGAGCTATGATTAAGGAGGAACCATGTATGTATTATAATAATATTTGTATGTATTGTTTGTGTATATAAATTTTTATTTATTCGAGCATCATATTAATATTTTACTATTTATTAGTTTCCACAAGGTAGACGTTTAGCAAATCAAATATATGGAAAAATATTAAATAAAATATTTTGATTAATCTTACCAATAAATTACACTTATTATTTTAGCAATTTATCTTAAAAAAAGAACTATATTAAATTCTATATAGATGTATTTGTTTTAAATAGTTTCTATTATTTTACATTTTTCTCTTTAAACTATATTAAATTGTCTCATTTTTTTACAAATACAGATTTAACATAGATTCAAGTAAACATATAATTTATATAAAAAATTTACTTATGCAGATGTAGTACGAAACATTTAGTTCCTAGATTTATAATATTTTAGGAACATAATTTCTACCTTTTAACATGTAAATTTACGTGTACAACATTTTAAATGTAAATAGTAAGGAAATTCAAAGAATAAATAAAAAACAATAATAAAATTAATTAAAAGAATAATTAATTTTCACTGAATAGCAATTTAATTTCTTTTGAAACATAATAGGACAAGAAATAAATATTTTAAAATTTTTTGGAACAAGATTTTTTATCATTTAAATGTTGTATTTAAAATTTTTTTGCTAAAAGATTAACAAGAATTTACTTATTTTCAGTTATTTCATTCTTCAGAAAATATTTTATGGTTTTCTATAATGTGAGTGATGACTTGAAATAATTTAATTAATGTGGAAAATTTAATTTAAATTGGATTCAAGTTAAATGCTAAGATATTATCTTCAGATAATACTATCAGATGTAAATCTCGTGTGACTGAACTTATTATTGAATTCTAACTATGTATAATATGCTTGGTAGTTTTCTTCTCACATAAATGGTGTAAAACTTTAGTTATAAATTTAATTCACTATAGATATCCTAGAGTTTGGAGCTATATATTTCAGTTCTCTCAGTTGATTTTCATGTTCATCAAATACCATATCTAAATATATATGCTGTTAAAATCTGTCTTGAGTATTAAAGGTATACTTTTACTGACAGATTCTTTATTACTTTCAGAACGAAGTAGCTTTCAAATAATATATGAAAAATAAGAAACAGTATATAGAAATATATTTTTCAGTTCATTCATGAGTGGAAAAAATTTCTTTTCATCTAATTTGATAAAAAAAAATAAGGCTTTTATAGGACTCGTAAAATTATTAGCTTTAAGTGTGCTATTTCGTTTTTGGTTATTTATGTAAAATTTTGTTAATTTTTTTCTATTTTCAACTAAATATATATATTGAAATTATTTTAATTTTATTTAAATGTATTAATAATAACATTATACACTTTTATGAAATATTTTAAATGTGATATTGTAAAGTTATGAAATAATCCCCTATAATACTGTAAAAACTTATCATTAAGCTTTTTTGCAAAATCTTTAGTTGTATTTTTTCGGCGATTATAAAATATAATAAAATATGTAATTTAATCATATATCAAAGTAGTATCAGTTGGCGTAATTCAAATATTAATGCTTGTAATTAAAACCATCATAATTTTCTGAGACATGTAGAAATTGATTTTTTATTTCGTAAATACATTTTTATTATTCATATTTGTAAAGAAAATATATTAATTTATAAATGGTAATATGTTATCACGAATGAAAAAAGGATTGCATAATACAAAGTTAAAAACTATCCAATTCATTAACTGTCTAGATTATTTATTTGTTTTTATGGAAGCTAATGTTCCCAACTTGGACTTTTAAAATTCAATAACTTACTTTTAATAAATAAAAAGAAACAACACAAATAAAAAAGAGCGTTAAATTAAAATAAAAAATCAAATATTTTAATAGGTAAAATTATATATTTAAAACAAAAGGAATTTTGAAGCCTTTGATTTTACAAAGATTCTATAATAAATACAAATATATATATATTTTTTTGACACTTTTGATGCAACATTCGATCAGAAATACGGAGCCTAACGTTCAATAAAATCGTTATTATAGTCAAATTAAATATTTATTTTTATAAATGAAAGTAAATATTTTCTCAATATTTTAATATTTATAGAATAAAATATGCTCTGTTATATTTTATTTTGGGTCTGTCATCTTTATTTTACTACGGTAATTCATGTGAACTTTATCAAAGGGGAATTCGATAGATATTTAAATCAATAACATTATTTATAATATTACACTGCAATATACGTATAACAGAAACTTAACACTGGAAATATAGAATCTAGTATATACTGTTATCCATTTATATGAAATAAAAGTGCAAGTATAAATTCTGCAGGTACCTCAGTACCAATGACAAGCAAATAATTTATATCCGAAACTTGTAAATTTGAGTCATTTTAATTTATTTATGAATCTTGAAATCCTGATCTCATAATGCTATACCTATGAACACCAGTTGTAAATCTTCTGCATTAATAAATAATTAAAATTAAAATAATTTTATAGTTATAAAAATATGTATATTTTAATTTAGTGTTTAAGGTCTGAAGAAATTAACCAGAAAATTAATTATGCATTGTTAATTTTCAGTCGATTTTGTAAGATATATGAAACAGAGTTAAACTCAACAAATAAATTTCATTTTACAGGCTGCTTTTGATTTAATAAATTTTCATGTCTCTTGGAAACAAATAAACATTATGTTCTTTAAGCCATAATTCTTTTGATAAATCAATTTACAAATTGAAGTATTTTCATCTTATTAAATCATTTACATTGTCTGGTGTCCACAGTTATATAACAAAATGAAGGAAGGGGGGAAGCTTCAAGAGATTTTTATATTGTATATGATATGAAAATTCTTTCACAAAATGATTCAAAATTATAACATCCAGATTGGCATTTCTTTTTCATGAGTTGGCTTGCTTTTTTTTAAGAAAAATGTCTTTTTTATCTGAGATTTCCAATAGTTTTTTAAATTGTAATCTGAAGAATTTTAATAAGTATATATAGTTTATGCTCGTTATGAATATATAAATAAAAATGTAACATTTTTTAAATTATAATTAGATAGCTATCACTTATAACAATAAGTTGAATACAAGTATCTTATTATATTTTCACTTACTGAGTTGAAGAGGGTGATTTGTAGTAAAGTGAGCGCTACAGTGTAACTATAATAAATTAATGATTAAGTCAAAACTATTCAACTTTGCTTCATCCGATTAATTTTTAATCATTTACATAATTTTTAATCTATATTCAAACTGAGAATTAATTTTTGGAAATGGCAGCGGTTTAAGGTGGATGGCGCATGTAAAATCTTTTTTGTGAAAGCCCTCCTTGTGAAAGGATAGTTCTGGGGTCTCTGCTTCTAAATTACAAAGACCTACCTACTCTCAGAGTCTATGATGACATACCCACTGGTTGCTCCACTAAACAAAATGCCCTTGATTGCACCACCTGTAGTTCTAAGAAGGTGGAAAGATGATCCTAGTAACCGGATATTATAATAATGATGAATAATGCTATTTGTACTTTGAAGGTTCCATTGAAAAATATACTGTATGATCTATTATCAAATACTTGATAAGCTCTAAAATTTTAATTTAATAGTCATCAAGGACACAGAAAATATTCTCCCAAGTAAATCTCATTAAAACTATAAGCAAATGACTTACTTAATCTCGAAACTATAAAAAATGAACTCATTTCAAACATATGATTAAAAATTGCTACATTTCGAACTCAAATTAAAATTAATAAAGGAAGTTCAGCAACGAAGTTTTCATGAAAAAGATAAATTATGCTTGAAATAGAAGAAAAGAATTTAAAGAAAAGCAAGGGATGAAATTAAATGAAACATTAATAGGATTGAATTGTTGATTATTTAAAGTAGGACTTAACAAGAAAATGTACAATTTTTTACTAGAATTTTTAGTCATTATTTTCACTACGCAATATTTTTTACTTAATATATTATTTGTTTTATTTAACATTTTTTTAAATAAATTAGTGTGCTTAATATTTTTTAATATATATTAAAGATTATTATGATAAAAAATTCTTAAAATTGAAAAATCTAACGTTTTTCCCAAGAGTTAAATATTTTCTGTAATTCAGTATTAATACAATACAACCAAATAATCAATTTATTACATTTTCCTAATTTTAAATTTATGTTAATAAGCATGAAACAAATGATATAAGTCAGTACTAATTACTCATTTCTATAAATTATGTTAATGTATCTAATTAATGTTATTGAAAACTTTTCTTATACGGCAAAAGATTATTAGTGTTAAACTTATTCTTTTAAGGAAATACTAAACAGTCATTTATATTTCAAAACAAAACTTATACTTACGATACTTATACAAAACTTAATTTTTCTTTTTTTAATACAACTATATTGATATCGTCAATAAAATTAAGATAATATTTATACACTGCTTAAATAGATTTTACATATAAAATGAAAGAATATTAATTTTCAATGAATTTAAATAATTTTCAGAACTCTTTAAAAATTTTCCTCTTTTTCATAGGGAATTTTGTTATTCTTGATAGCAAATTGTGAATATATTTATCGTTATTTGATTCCTTACTTCATGCGTAAAACTATGATCTTCCAGTTGTATTTTATGTGGTCAAGCAAACTTTACATTGCTGCAACTACAATATTAACAAATTTGCAGTTACAAATCAAATTTGATTTCTTAGAAGTAAAATATTTGAGATTATTTTTATGTATTATTTTTTATATGCAATAGAAAATACGTTTTTAAACGTAATTTGTATAACCTCCTATTTAGTACATACAAATTTGGTATGCATTATTAATTTCATATAAAATCAATTTTGAAGAATTATAGTTTTAATAAATTAAGTATCTTTATAAATTAAGTGTAAAATTAAGTGAAAAATGCATTACTATATTAATATATTATTACCTGATAGAATTACATGTAACACAATCCCAAGCTTGCATAATCATCGCTTAATCCAATTGAGTATTAATGCCAACAAATAAGTGTTAGGAAAATATATTTATATAATATTGATTTATCAATAATATGTTTTTATTTTAAATATTTAAATTTTATGTAAAAAAAAACAATGTATTGAACTGCAATGTTAACAGAAAAAACATAATTTCATAAATTTAGAGTAAGTATGGATGACCATTTAGTTACTTTTGTTCAAATAGGCTGCTTTTCCAAAAATTGAGAGTGTACATCAAGTTTCAACTCAGTTTCAGATTGAAGATTAGCAAATTTCTAAAATTGAAGTAATTCTGTTTTGGTGTAATATTAATAAATAGTAGTTTTGGTGTAATATTTTTTTG
The DNA here is from genome assembly GCA_026290005.1 of Latrodectus geometricus. NCBI lineage: Eukaryota > Metazoa > Arthropoda > Arachnida > Araneae > Theridiidae > Latrodectus > Latrodectus geometricus. Next base: position 32,748 of record JAPDSC010101047.1, on the reverse strand, counting down.
ACTAAAATTATAATAAATGTTTGAAATTTATTTTTCAAGAATGAAAATTTAACATTGTTAGTCTTCTTTCCACGTAATTACGTGTTATGAAAGAAGTTATAAGTTATAAATTTTCTTTTTCGTGAATAATCTTGAGGTGCTTAAAGCAATACTTAAGTGACTATTGGCAGAAAATTCGCTTAAAAACTTTAATCTTAAAATTAAATCTGTGATAAAAATGAATAACAACATGATAAAATTATGTACTGTATATTACGTGTAAATTATAAACATGACACATTAATCACACGATTATGCAAAAAAAATCACTCAATTCAACGTATGTATGCAAATGCTTCAATTCCTCTAAATATAATATGTTACTTTATCAAAAATACTCGATCATTTAATTTCAAAGTGAACATATAATAATGAGTGAAGGAAATTCATTTAAAAAGAAAATACCAGGAAAGAAAATTCAAGCATTCAATAATTTTTTTATTAAAAACATTTTAATAAAATAAATATTTTACTCATTTGAAACCAAATTTATAATTCTGTAATTTTTTGTACATGTTAATTAAGAAAACAATTAAACTAATATTGCTTGAAACATTTCTTATTACATAAGTTTATTATTAAATCAAATATTTCATGATTTGCAAAATTAAGGAGCATTATAAATTGTGCAACACATATATTTAGATGTGATATACGGTTAATCAAGTAAGTGTGCAAATAATGCAAGACTTTTTAATTTAAAACATAATAACTATTAAAAATAGTTTTCCACTAATTTTCGTTTTACCATTGAATAGAGCTATTTGATACAGTTATAGTAGAAAAATATGCTGAAAATAATTCACATGTATTAGAAATAATTATTCCATTTGAAACATTGTTTATTAATTTTACTAACATTGTTGAAATCTACAATATTTATTTTATTATGTAATTATTGGGACACATACATCTAATTCTAACATGTATATATTTCAAATTGACTTTCAAAATGTATACTTGGAAAAAGGAATAGCAGACAAATGAAAAAACATAAATAGAAGATTTGTATTCATTCTCAAAAAATTTAATTATTTTCGTAGTTTCATTGCATGTAAAGCAACAAGGATTAGGTATTAATCTGAAAAAAATAGAGGTTTCCGACTCACAAAATGCATCATTTATAAGTACTCTTCCATTCAACAACATATATTTATTTTACTTATCATAATTGGTTTTACTTATTTGTCTTACTTTTCGAAAATCATCTACAACAAACTTAAAAATCTGAAAAGGAAAACAAATGTCTTACAAATTGAAAAGTGTTTCGATAATACAGATTTTCAAACGAATAGTAGCTAATTATAAAATTATATTAAATTTAAGGATAACTTATTACTTGAGATAAAAAATGAAATGCATAAAACTATATGTAAAGAAATGTTATTTGTAATTAAGTTATAAATAATTAATCAGAATTATGAATCAAGGACAAATATCATTTAAAAATAAAGATAAGCTTCAAATATAGTATATATATATATACAGAAAAATTTTAATGATAATTACATTTAACAGTATGAATTCTCTATAGATTTTTGTAATTAAGATTCATAGTTTTATATTTTAATAGGAATACACGATATAATTTGCTTTTATGCACATAGTTTGTAAATAAATACATATTATTTTTATTGCCAAATTTCTAATTCCTGGTTAAATTTATTATGAAATATTTTTGATATTTTTATCCTTTATTTCCATTAACTAGAGATATTTTTACTTAATTGTGAAAAATTATCTATTTTAATTTTATTATTCAGATTAATGTTGAAATCAAATTATGTTTAATTGTAAAATGACAATATCTAATATTCAAATTTATAAGTGTTTTGCGAAAGTAATTGATGGTTTACCAAAATCAGTACTCTCAAAAATACGGAGGTGCCTAAGGTGAAATAGCAATTTATGCAGTTATTTTCTATAAATTAATAGACAGGAAATGCTTAAATTTTTTAGAATATCAAATTATGTTAAAATGAAAGAGAAATCATTTAAAAAATAATTTTATATTCTTAAACTAAGTACATTTTATGTACAATGTTTCAATCTTTATTCTGATCACTAATTTAACTTTCATTATGGACGCTTAAGATACTTTTTTTTAATACCGAGCCCTGGTAAAATGTGTTAAATAACATTTTAACAAAATTGAAAGTATTCACGATTGAATCAATAATTGGTTTATATACTGATATTTTATTTTATTTACTGATATGTCTCGTTACTTGCTTACATATTTATTCTCATTGGCAATTTATGTAACAGAATGGATGTGTTTTTAAAATATATTTTAAGAATGATAAAAATTGCTTTTACATGATTAGACGAATAATTTGGTAATAATCATAAAAGAATCAAAATATTTATCCTAAATGTCATGACAAAGCCTAACGCATTTCATTTTTAATCACAAAATAAGCATGTTAAGAGTGCTAAGTTTCAGTTCATTTAAAATTATCAAACATCAACGTAACATATCATTTTTAACCGTTTTTAAAATTAAAAGTTTTAACATTTACAAATGTATAATACCAAATAACAATTCAGCAGACAACATTGCATATTATCCAAATAAATTTCCAACTTTTAAGAAAGGTTTGATGCTTTAAAATTAATTTTGCTTTAAAACTTTTATTTAAATGAAAAATAAGTTTACTGAACTTATTTTGACAGCGCTTAGTTTACTGACAAGTCTTCTAAGGCTGTTTTAAATAATTCTAAAATGCATTATAAAATTGCTTTCGGAAAAGTTTTCATGAGATATTTGCAGAGAGAAAACCCGGAAAACTCTTAATCATCCACCCTTAAATGCATGTATGCAGAAAGAAGGAAAAATTCATCTTCATTTATTTAAGAGTGCCTAATACTGACCATTAGAGTTTTCATTCTGAAAAGCCCTGTTCCACTGTTATCAGTGGACTCGATTGTTGTAAGGAATAAATGTTAAAATTTAAATTTATGATTTTTAAAATATTTAAAATTTTTAATCTATTATTTTAGAAATTTATTAATATTTGTCCCAAAATTTGAAATTCCTAAATAAATAATTCCTATATTTCATAAAAAGAATTTGATAATTATGAGTGTCAACCACCTTGAAGTAAAACTTTAAATGTTTCTTCGCAAGACAGCTGTGAAAAATGACCAGAACATAGTTTTGATGTGTGTAAGCAAACTAATTAACCTACGTCCTTAAAAATTACTCAAGCTTTCTCTTTTGTGACACGCAAATATGTCTTGTTTATTAACATAATTATTCATTAAATTAATTACTTAAAATAAATAATCTACTAAAAATAGTATTTATTTTAAGTTAAGCATTGCAACTTACAAAAACTTTATTATGTTGCGTCAAATACTGATGAATTATAAGACATTGGTTTCTTCCAATATTTTCTAGTTTTATTTAAGTTCATTAAGAACATTGAAAATAAATTTTTATACAGAAATAAAATTAAAAGCATTTTTTGAAGAAATTCATGATATGTGGAGCTTATTGCCTAAACTATGGTTTCCATTTATTTCATTGCTGTTTCTCATTGCTTTCTTGACAGTAGGAAAATTATGCTAGATCATGCAGGAATAATATCTAAATGCATGCAAAGTGTATGCGCATACTTATTTCCTTCCAATCACACTACTAACACACAGCTGTTTTCAACTAAAGTTTTTATAGCATTGCGAACAGTAATATCGGAATCTTTGCTACACTGAAGAAGATCATTTGAATACCGAATTCCAAGCACGTTTTGGATCAGGTGTGGTTTATGCCGGAGAAAATTTTCTGATAAATTAAATTCTTAAATAAAAAGATTTTGAAATTTATTTCATTCGAAATCATTTTCTTCTAAATACTATTGTTTTGAAAATGGATGCCTTAGATGCAAAATATTTTTATCCATTGGAGAGAAAAACAGTAATAATACTTACTATATTCACTTTTATTCATGATATATTCTATGCTTGCATAGACATTAGTAATTAAAGTATATTACTTTAAAATTAAATAACATTAATAATAAAAAATTAAGATTAAATTTAATTAGAGTAATACATTCAAAAATACTTAAAAGCCATTCAAAACTAATAAAATTTAAAATTATTAACAAATGTTTTCAATTTTATTTTTATAAAATTACTTTATACGAATCTTTCCAACTTTTTAATATTTTATTTACTGTAAAATATATATAAACTTGAAAATGTATTATGAGAACATTAGTTTTAATTAACAATTTTATTTTACTTAAGATATTTAAAATAGAAGAAACAAAATACGAACTTATTTAATGTATAACCATAGAAAGACAATATTTATGATGAAGTTTTTCTTTTATTTAATTAGTTAAAATGATTCATTTCTTGTTTAATATGCATAAAATGTTAAAAGCGTTAAAAGTATACAAATTATGGCAATAATATATCAAAAGTTCGATTGTATATTTCATTATAAGCTTTTAAATCAAATATATAACTCTCTATTTTTTTAAATGTTTCATTAGAATAAAACGATTATTATTCACATTCTATTCTAAAACATGTATGATGTTTAATAATCACATTGAACATTTGAATATTAAGATTTATTATAACTATACAATTTGTTTAAAAGTAATGGTAAAACATTAACTAATAAAATGAATGAAATAAATGATTACTATAAAAGGGGATTGTGGAGAGTTTATAAAAAATTACATACGAATTTTAGAAACGAATTTATAAGACATTTTAAAAAAATGTAGCAATTGCTTTAATTTTAAGTACCTTATGGAGAAACAGTTGATAAAAACACTTTTTTTTTTCTTTTTTACAAAATAAACCTGAAATTTAGTTATCCATGTTATTTGTGATAATGGAAAACAGTTGTAAGACTTTTTTTAAACAGTATGATTTATAGATGATGAGTTTAAGTAGGATTTCACTTCATATATTAAATTTCAGGGTTCTTGATATATTTCTAGCTATATTAAATTTTAAAATTAACATCTTATGATTGAGTTTCTCTGGCTTTTGGTTATAAAAAGGGTATAAGCAAAAGTGTATATTTTTGCTATGCTAAATTTCTCTCTATTCGTATATTGTTTCATGTATTTAATCAAACTGTTTTATTAATTTTATGTACATTTTAAACGTTAATTTAAAATATAATAAATTTTTTACTGTTCCGATAACTCAACTTTTGAATACACTTTCTAAATCAAATATCTATCTTTAATAATTGATGTATTAAGAAAGCATTTTAACTATTTTAAATATAATTCAATCATATATACAGCAACTAGGAACAATAACTAGGGACATTGATGAATACGTTTAAGTATGCCATTTAATTACCATTAATTACAAGGTCATTTTTTTAATTACGTAAAAAATGCAACCTCCGTTTCATTTAAACGTTAAATGTTGTGAACTTGACAAACTTATCAAACGAAGCAATACAAAGCATTATTGCAAATATTCCTTGAAGTTTTCAAATACAAATTTTGTAGATCAACGTTAATAGTTGAAAATTTATTTATTTATTTTTTTAATTTTTGAAACTGTTTCTAGAACCACATGTTTCATGAAAATATGACCTTTATAGGACACATTATTTTTCATTGTCATACGCCTAAGTTGCCTATGTGGTATGTGAAACTAGGAATAACAATTCTGAATACTTTACCAATTACAATAATTCTATTTCTAGTATTATCAACCGTTGTTTCATAAAGATGGAAGTATAAGTTTTTAGATTCCTCCACAAGCTGTTATTTTTGTTCACAAAAGCCTACCAACACATAATTCCATTATACTCTGAATCAATGATTACTATTTGTACATTATTATTTTCAAGAAAAATTGATGGAATAGCTGGGTTGGTTAGAGCACCTTTCTCGTTATCGAAAGTCAGTGAGTTCGAATCTTGATCAAACCAAAATATGTCGTGTTCACTAAAGTCGTCCAGGGCGTGTAAAACATGTCGTGGTCTCAATGTCATCCATATGAAATAATACCTCTGCGGGTGATAAGGAAAGTATGGGGTCTTCTGCCTGCTCTCTGTTTCTAAATTGCGAAGATCCAGTTGCTTTCGGGACCTTGATAAGCACTCCCACTGAGAGCAGCTCTATTTAAATTGCCATCATATCCGTTATTTGTAGTGCTGAAGGTTGGAAATTATAGGAAATAAGCTTTATATAACAACAAAAGCTTGGTTCTTATGATTTGAACAACATTTTTCCAAGAAATATTGGTCTGCAATTTCAATTGAATTAATTCTGTATTCACATTGAATGTATTCATTTTGCTTTTTATTCTAAATTTTTAATTTGATTATATATATATATATATATATATATATATATATATATATATATATATATAAATAATAACAAAACTAACTAAGCAATTAATAAATAGGTATTCATTCAATATAAAATACGGCATAAATATTACATAAGAAATTATGCTTTCAATGTGGCAATAAAATTATTCAGAAAAATAATGAAATTTAAAAAAAGAAATTCAGGGGAATTATATTACTTGCAAATATTTCAAATGTGATATAAATTAGCCATGGATGAAATATATTTTTGAAGAAGTCTATATTGAGTCATATTAAAATAATCAAAAATGATATTTTATAATTAAATTTTGTTATGTTTACCATTTACATTTTTCTTAAAATAACTAAATATTAGCATTCAAAATATTATTAACATAAAAATGAAAAATACTGCTTGATTTTTCTATGAATAATCATGTTTTGTACTATCACGAATGTCTTAATTCTCAGGTGCTTAGATAGCTTTTGGTCATAAATCTCAAATATCAAAATTTATAATTTTTTTTATTTTATATAGATTTTTTAATAAAAACACATACAAGTTTACTAATAAAATATATGTAGACTTTTTCTAAAAGTATTTGTTCCAATATTTTATAATTTAAATAAAGCCATTTGAAAAATAAGCTAAAGAAAAAAAATCTAGTTTTCATAGTAAATTGATGGAGTTTAATATATATGTAGTAAAACCTTTCCTTAAAATGCCGTGTTTTATTAGGTAGAAAAAAGGTTTTTGGATGCTATAAAGTTACTAGGAAGGAAAATCGCTTGAAAGATCTGCTCATAAATTACTTTAATGAAGAACATTTGCAAAAAAATATTATTATAAATAACCCATTTAAAAAATCATTAATTTATGAGGTTTTGATAAATATATCCATTCAAAAATGAGTAAAAAAATTAATAGATTAATTAACGTTTCACTGAGTTTTCAAAAAATAAACAAATACAAAATTCTTCGGATTTTATTTTTCTAAATGTGTCATTTATAGCTAGTTGAAATAGTTTGTTAAAACAGTTGCGCAAATGTTAACAAAGTATGATTTCTTACGAATTGTACCTATCTGATTGTGCTTGTATTACGTTTCGTAATTGTTATGGTAAAAAAACTTTACATTCATATACAAACATTATTCTGATAAACTAGGGTGATCGTAATCCAACTCAAATAATAAAAATAAATTATAAATGTATATTTAATTTTCTTGCTGTTACTGGTCATTTATTAGTTTGCAACTAAAGTAATTAAAAATATATTGAAAATAATTTTTTACACACTATATGTTTTATAATAGTAAATCCTATTTACATTTAGAAAAGTAACAATATTGAATATGCCAATACTATATTATTGAATACTAAAATATAAAATACTAGAACAGTATTAAATATTCCAATATTAAATTATTGAATACTAAAACATGCAATACTAGAACATTCAAACTATGTATGCCACTAATCTTCATAATTCTTAATTTTTGAAAATATTCAATTTTATAAAATTCTATATCTTATATAATGGCTGTCTATCACTTTTTTTTATCAGTTTTACATGTATGTCAAATATATCTCTGAGTTTTAGGAAACAGTATCAAAATATCTCGATATCCTGCTTTGCAAGACTACAAACATTGAATTTACAACATATTATAAATGTTAAGGCATATATTTTTAAACAATTTCAAATTACTAAAACATAAAAAATGTGTAATTGCAATTCATTTTTACTTACATTTGTCTTTTCCGAGGTTTTTTTTGACACATTATTGAACCTGCTTAGGGAAAATCTTTTAGAGTAGTAAACATTTCAAGATCAATGTTTTCAAACATTTCAACTGAAATACCTCCCATTAGATGTACATTTTACTTTAATAAGGAACATACCTTATTAGAGTTCTTATTTAAGCTAGTTAAATTGTCATTATCCATATTCTGTCAATTACGAATGTCATTATTTGGGAAAATATATGATTACTAATGCATAAAAATTAAGTTGTTCAGGAGAATAAAGAATAATTCTGTATAAGTTCAAATTAATAAATTAGTACTTTTACCAGCTTATATATGATGAATTAGCATTACAATTTTACAATATCAACGTCACATCACAGGAAATTTCATTATTTTTGAAGCATTTTCAATTCCCAACATATTTTTTTATATAAAATTTAATGAGATTTTCATTTTTCACACTCATGAGATCATACAATGAGATCACATTGTTCTTTGTTATAATATAAAGTAGCTTGTTTCAATTTTTTTTTTAAATGTTTCTAATTTTTTCCTGTAAACCTGAAACTGTCTCCAGAAAACATAAATTCTAAATTGTCAATGTTCATTCTGGGTTCAACACGCTTATGTAAGGGAGATATTTTAAAGCATTAAACATAATATCGTACATAACAGTTCATATGTTGTGAAAGAATATATTTTATAATTTAATGATTTCCTAAGACCTCGTTATTTCACCCGGAAATACTTTGTACTCTTTAAATTATTTCATTAAATAATTTTAAAAGAAAAATATTAAAAACGTTTCTGTATTTATTAAATATTTAAATGTGAATTTTCATTGTTAATCATAATTTTTAATATCTTTTAAAAAGTAAAATTAAAAGAAATCATTAATAGTTCATTATTAATTTTGTGTTTATAATGAATAAATTGCAAAAATACCAAGATAATAAAGTTAATAATTATGACACTTTATATATATTCAAATGAGACATTATTACTACTAAATGAATTTGAATTGGCAGCTATAATAACAAAGTTAAAAAAATAATAATTTTTAATAGTTAATTTTGTGTTTTGAATGCACTTCGCTAAAAGGAATATTTTATTATGGATAGTAATATAATGGAATATTATTTACTATATATTAATACAATAAAAAATCTTGACTATTATGAACAAATTCCAGAAAAAATGTCAGAAATATTGCTGAATCTCCATATGTTCATAATAAAAATTTTAAATCAGCACTAAGAAACAATAGTTTGCAAAAAGAATTATAAATGGTATTTAAATATTCTTTTACAAATTTAATAGTCGTATTAATATTTAAAAAAATAGAAAATAATTATTAAATATAACTATAAACTAAATTAAGGTAATAAAAGTTGAGCTATAAAGGGGGAATAAAATGCAATAAGTAAAAATTTGCTTTTTTCTACATTTTATTTGTGGATATAATAGGTTGAGGAGAATCAATTGCTTAATATTTTCGATTAGATTATGCAATCATTATTTTTATAGTTCTTTATACTTAACTTTGATAAGGAGATAGGAACATAATAGCTATATAAAAATAACACACAAATAGTATAAAAATTGTAAATATTACTCAAATCAAGCAAAGTTTTTTTTTTCAGAAATTAATGATTGTAAGTATTATACACTATTACAAATATCTTAATTCGTTTTTTACAATATAGATTTCCTAGGTTGTAATTTTAAAAAAATAATTACAAAAATGTCATCGCTTCGTGAAAATGGCACATCAGTGATTGTTTGAATAAAAAACAATGAATATGTGTTGCAATTTATTATTAACTATTGAAGAACTAAAAAGTACTAAATATATGACTCTTTCATTTAACATTAAAACTCGTATTCTATCATCGCATTTTCTCTAATGCTAAAAACATTAAATATTAAAAATGTGCTTTTCATCTAGAAATATGCGAAGAATGGTTTGAATAGTGCTTGAATGCACTGTCATATATAAATATAGAAAAAAACAATTATGACTTAATAGATAAAAAGCTTAAGTTACAAAATATCTTTCTTCAACTCAAAGATTTAAAAATAGTTTTTAATTTAAAAACCTATTTCTCAGTGTCATTTTGGCTTTATTTTTCTTAATATTAAACAATTGACTTATAATTATATAGGCATATATGTAATAAAAAAACTCACTATTGAAAGTCATATAACTTTTCTTTCACAACAGTATTTTTATACTTTTAATTCATGCACATACTCATACTATTTTTGATATGTTGTGCTTAACTTTTATATATTCAAGATATTTTAAGTAATGATGATTATTATTGGGATGCAATAGTTTTTAATTATTTCATAGAAAATTTTATTAAAGGATAAAAATATCTCCGTAAAGTCAAAAGAAACATTTGCTGAATATGATATGTAATTAAGTTCATCTTATAATATATACCTTATGTACAAATTTTATATGCATGCTCTTACATTTATTTGAAAGTTTTAAGAAAATCGTAAAAAAATTGTACTCTTATTTTTTATTAAACATATATGATAAATATTTTTAGAAAAGTAAAGAGTAAACAATTATTAATTATTTTTATTTATATTTACATTACATAAAATAATATTCAAGGTTTACTTTAAATTTAGCACATTGACTGCTTATCACGAGCTAACGCGTAGCGTGGCGATATTGAGAGAGAAGTATTAATGTCTTAGTAGCCAGTCACGCGCTGGCGCGAAATTCACTTTTAATTGTTCATTCTCTAGTTTATCTAGCAATGCTTGTAGAGTATTTCTGCTGGTATTGGCATGGAGATATGATTAGAAACTATCTGTAAACATTTAATTTACAGATATAAAATAATAATATTTCATTAATAATTTTAAATGATATTTCCAATTATTAGTAAGTTAGCTTCTGGGTACAATCTCCTTCGATGTCAAAACATTTACTATCAACCCCATCTCTAGAGACTGGCAGTCAATGTGTTGCACTGGCACAATATATTGACATTGTAAGCATTCACACGAGTAAGAGAAAATGGGAAATGAATTATAAAGTTAACTTTGTAATAATAACAAAAAGTAAATTCATAAACCCTAAACATCTAAAATTCTTCCATTTCAGCTTTCTTATCTTCATTATTTAATAATGTATGCAACTCCTGCTTTCATCTAAAAATGCAACATAATATATATATATATATATATATATATATATATATTGCAGTTATATGTAATATTTTTAATGGAAGTATCAAATTATATTTAATCTTTATTTCATAGAAATGTAATATCCGTCTTTATATTAATTCCCACTAAACTACAAATTAGTACTTTCCTTAAAACATTGGGGTCAAGTATTAAAAATTCCTTCATTCTTTTTTACATTTAATCTAAATTATTAATTTTTATCGCAAATGCGTTTTATTATAACTGTTGTATTTTACTATAAATAGTTTGAGTTTTATGTTTTCTAAATTAACACTTAGAAAACACAAAACTCAAACTATTAAAACTTTATCGGCCGTATTCACCAAACATGGGATAACTCGAAAGTTGCGTAACTCGGAGTTAACTAAACTCTCACTTGACTCGCGTATTTTTATTCACAAACTAAGGCAAAGAGCCAGTTAAGCTACTCTAGTGTTACCCCGGCAGTATATGTAAGAAAGATTCTGATTGGCTGCTAGTTTGATAAGGCATCTTGGGTAATACTTGCGATGATTTGTTTGTTTACATTTTTGTATTCCATCCAATCCAATGTTTATTATTCAAAAGAGTTTCGATATCAAATATAATGACTATATAAAGTTTAATTAATGAAAAATAAGAATGGTTATTATCAGTAATTGCAATATAACAATCATGAGAGTTTTAAATATATGACCATCTTTTAAGTGATTGGCAACGTGTCGGTTGCATAGTTACAAGAATGTGAATGGAAACGCCTTGGTTGCTTAGAAAACGGATAAAAGAAAAGATAAGCATCTCTTATTTCTTTCAAGAGAATGAATGCTATTTCACCTTCTCCGCAGGGAGAGGTAAAAAGCCAAATCCCAATTAAGGAGACAGTTAACCCTGCTGGTGTGCCCTTTTCAGGGCGCGATTTAGGACCGGGTGATTTAGCTGCATCACCCAGCTGCACAAATCTGGACAACATGGTTAGGCCTAACATTGACGACAAAGGAAACGAATTGGATGAAATTATGGACACGGAAAACAACAAATCCTCGTATGATTCAAACAAGATCCCTCCTCAAGGAATTTCCTCTGCTGGTGCGAGTGCTTCCAGTAAAATGAGCCACACAAGATCATTCATCGAAAATTTTAGAAATAAAATTGAAGAAATTGGCATATTGATGAACGACATGAAAAATACCACAGAATTTGATGATGAGCAACGAAATGAAATAGCAAACATCTTCATGACCTTCTCCCAACAATTTCGAATCCAAAAACCAGCTAAAGAACCTAGTAAAATCAATAAAATAACTAAAGAAAATAAAAATTCGAATTCTTCAAGTACCTTTTCTAGCTCAAAAAGACCGATAGTAGACGTCACCTCAAAAAGAGGAAATTATTTTGAAATTCTTCAAAATGAAGTTTATTTAGACAAAATTGAAGAAAATGGGCAAAAAACAAAAGGAAAGCGCCTTATATCAAGTGTTAATTTCAAAAATCATGACAAGAACAAGGAATCGTTACCAAGTAAAGTCAAGATCATCGAAAATAATGGAAAATCAAATTCTCAGCAAAATGACGTCACAAGCCACGTTCTATCAAAAGACACTCCTACCAAATCTAATGCTAAACAAAATATGGATGTAAACCCGAATATTAGTGAAAATTCTAACTTTAAACAGTCCAAAAATCACCCGGAATCAAATAAAAGTGGCGACAAACTCAATATTACTCCAATAATAAATGAAGTATGTGAAAAATATCAAAACTTTGCAATCCAAAATTCGGAACAAGAGGAACATGAATATCAAACACAAGATATGGAAGAAGATAATAATGAAACCTTTCAATTGGCCAAGCTTAAAAATCCGAAAATTCCACCCATTATTATCAAAGATCCCAAAATTAAATGGAAGCAAATTAAACAATTACTGGACGATTTAAAAATTATAGGATATTCAGGAAAAATGGCTGGAGATTCAATAAATTTAAAAGTACCAGATTCAAATGCCCATCGTACAATAACAGCAAAATTTGATGAACTTAAAATAAATTTCCATACATACATTCTCCCAACTGACAAAAACATTAAAATAGTTATTAGAAGTCTACCAGAAGAAACTGAAATTTCCGAAATTATGGAAGACCTACAAAATGATGGCTTCACAGTACTTAACATTACTCAATTCACAAGAAAATCCGAAGGAACCATAATTAAAATGCCATTATTTCTTGTAACTCTACCACCTACAAAGCACTCCAAAACCATTTATGATAAAAACTATGTTATCAACATGAAGGTAAAAATCGAATCCTACAGAGGAAAACGAGGAGTAACACAATGTTACAGATGTCAATCCTTCAACCACGTTCAATCTTCATGCTGACACTCCCCCAAATGTCTAAAGTGTGCTGGTGAGCACCTCAGTTACCAATGTACCAAATTGAAAGAAATCCCAGCTACTTGTGCAAATTGCGGAGGAGAACATCCTTCAAATCACAGAGGCTGTCCTAAATATCCAAAAACAGAAACAAAATTAATCTCAACAAATAATAACACAAATAACAAATTATACCAAAATAGAACCTTCATCAGCAAAAGTTACGCAGAAGCAGCAAAACAAGAAAAAATTAATGAAGAAAACAAGACAACCTTAAACGAGGCACAACAAATAATGACAGAACTAAAAAGCCTAGTTAACTACATAAAGCAATCTGGAATTATAGAAATTACCAAAACAATAATTACTAACACCTCTAGCCAACTTCAACAATCAAATAATGTTTAAAACAAATAACAGTTTTACACCATTCATCGTTGCACTCTGGAATGCAAATGGCCTTGCACAAAAATCAACAGAACTAAAAGGCTTCATTACAGAAAATAATATTGACATCTGCCTTATAACAGAAACTCATTTCAATGGACAAAACACCCTTAAAATTGCAAACTACTCAACTTTCCTCTGCAATAGAGAATCCCATAAAGGAGGAGGTGTCGCAATTATTGCCAAAAGATCTCTAGCTCCAACAGAATACAGCAAAACAAATAATCAAGGATTTGAAGAAATCTCAATAGTCATCCAAACTCAAAATTACACTCTAATTAAATTCACAGCTCTGTATAACGCACCTCAACACAAACTAACGCTTAAACAAATCAAAGACCTTTTTCCTGACAATCTTCCAGTCGTCATAGGAGGAGATTTTAATAGCAAAAATATTAGCTGGGGATGTAGAAACAACAATAATAATGGAAAAGATCTCATTCAAATAATTAATCAGCTTAACATTAAAGTTACTGCACCAATTCACCCTACTTACTACCCACCAAATAATCTTCATAGGCCCGACATTCTAGATTTTTTCATCTCAAGCACTAGCATCCCAATATCAGCAGACGTTCTCAACGATCTTTCCTCAGACCATGTACCACTAATAGCAACAATAGGAAATACCCCCTTGCAAACCATAAAGAAAATCTCAAAAATGGACTGGAATCTCTACCATAACATCCTCATCAGAAACAGTGAAAACTACCCACCACCAACAGACTGCAATGAAATAGAAAACTCCATCAACAAACTTAACGAAGACCTTCAAAATGCCATTAACAGAGCAACAACTCACGAAAATCCAATACCTAATCACCATATTCTACCAAAAGAAATTAAAATTATCATCAAACAAAGAAACTGGACTCGCAAAAAATGGCAAAAAACACAGGATCCTAACTTTAAAATAGAAATGAATAAACTAAACAGACAAATTCGTGAACTATGCAAAAGCTATCAGAAAAAATCGTGGAATAATAAAATAGAAAACATCTGCACCGACAATAACTCCACCTGGCAACTAACCAAAACTCTCAAAAGAGATATACAAATAAACAGACCACTTCATGGCAAGCAAGGTCTTGTTTTCAATTCCAAGGACAAAGTCGAAGTTTTTGCTGATTCCCTTGAAGACCAATTCTCACCTAATAATGAAGATCCTGATGAAGACTCCGACAAACTTATTAGAAAAACTGTAACAAAATTCCTCAGAAACAATGCACCTGCCGAATCTATTGCCCTAACCACCACTGAAAAAATAGTTAAAATCATTAAAAACCTCAAAAATCGCAAAGCTCCCGGCCAAGACAATATTAGTAACAAAATGATCAAAAATATCCCTCAAAATTACCTCGAAATTATTAAAAACATCTTCAACAGCTGCCTTCAAAATCAATACTTTCCAACTCAATGGAAAAAAGCCTTCATTATTCTCTTCCCTAAACCACTCAAAGATCCAGTTATGCCACAAAATTACAGGCCTATAAGCATTCTCAGCACAATAAGCAAAATTTTTGAAAGAATTATACTAAACAGACTTCAACACTCACTCCACCAACTTCCTGATGAACAATATGGATTCAGAAAAAACCTAGACACCACTAAGCAACTTATCCGCATCATTGACTATATGGGCAGATCAATCCGCAACAAGAAATCCATCGCATTCCTCATGCTTGATGTCGCAAAGGCATTTGACAGTGTCTGGCACACTGGTCTACTCTTCAAACTAATAGATACCAAAATTCCTACTAATCTAATCAGAATCCTACAAAGTTACCTATCAAACAGAAAGTTTCAAGTCAAAATTAACAATCACACCTCTACAACTAGAAATATCAATTCTGGAGTCCCACAAGGGAGCATCCTCGGGCCAATCCTCTATCTACTATTCACTTACGACTTTCCCATAGATAAACTTGATTACAATAGCCTAACTGCCTTATATGCCGATGATACTGGAATAATAACAAAATCCAAAAATGTCAATCTTGCCATTGACAGACTGCAAAATAAAGCTGAAGCAATAGAAAACTGGTGCCAAAAATGGAAAGTCAAAATTAACGCCCAAAAATCTCAACTTTTAATTATTAGAGCAAGAAATAGACAAAAAATCACCAACAACTTAATCCTCTTCAACACTGAAGTTCCAATTGTTAAAAAAGCAAAATATCTTGAACTCACTTTAAATCATAAACTAACCTGGGAAGATCATGTTGTATCAGTCATCGCCAAAACAAATGCATACTATAACAAATTAAAACCCTTAATAGGACCACACTCCCAGGCTACAATCAAAACTAAAAGACTCATCTACACAGCAATCCTCAGACCTATACTCACTTATGCTTCTCCTGCCTGGAACACTATCAAAGAAAAAGAACTCAAGAAACTGACCGTATTTCAAAATAAAATCCTCAGAAGAATTACTAACGCCCCTTACTACATTAGAAATAAATCTATTCATCATGATCTCTGCCTCAAGCCTCTTCATAATTAGATTGCCAGCATTAACCATAAGTATTATCAAAAAGCCACTCACTGCAATACTGCCAATTTCAACAGCATCTTTCAATTTGAAAACTTCAAAGAAGATATCCATCTAAGACCAGTTGCCACCTACTACTGTAGCGATGCAATTATTTCGGGGCAATGATCCCCCTTTCCTTCTTCTTTCCTTCTCTTTCAATCAATGACTTTTAAAATCACAGGCCAACAGCACTAAAACAAGATGAATGAGTAGAAACCTTAGGGTTGGCACTCAGATTACAAGTTTACGTTCAAGTTCAAGGATAAAAGAAAATAAATAATGGTTGTGTGTTAGAAATTTCTAATGTTATTTTTGTTAAATTTAGTCATATCTAACATTTTTGGTGACCTGAGACGAACTAACGTTGTAAACTTTTTGAATTGAAACCTTTTTTGAAATTCATATCAAAAGTGCGTGACAAGATGGATGTTCAGGCTCACGTTAAGAAGCGAACACCGATTCGTACATCATTTACCAAATTGTACAAAAGTATCAAGACACTTTTCGATGATGAAAACGTAAAGGTAGAAGATATTCAAGTAAAATTTAATTCATTAGAGCCAGTATTTAACGATATGCATAACATTGATGAAGTTATTTTGGAAATGTTGTTAAAAGAAGATTCGGACAAATGAAATACGCAGACGAATGTGAAAACATTGAAGAATATACACAAAACTTTGACGACATTAGAACCCGTTTACAATTCTTAAAAGATAAATTGCTTTCAAATAGAAATACTTCAGGTATTGTAAATATTGAAAAGACTAAATTAAAATATCCAAATTTAGAATTAATGAGATTTGGCAGTGAGATCAACGATTGGTTAATGTTTTGGAGCCAATTTAAAAGAATTCATGATGTTCCAAACATGGAGTTAGAAGACAAATTCCAGTATCTTATTCAATGTATAATTGCTATTACTAGGTCAAAAGAAATAATAGATAGTTACCCACCTACAGCAGAAAATTATAATAGACCCATTGAGAATAGAATAGACCATTACAAAATAGACCAAATAGAAATTACAAAATACTGAGAATAGACCATTACAAAATAGGTTTGGAAATGAAGAGCTGCTTATTGAATATTATGTTAGAGAACTTTTAGGCCTTGTGATTAATGCTACAAATAACAAATCTAAATTAAACATTATTAATTTGTATGATAAATTAGAATCTTATTTGAGATCTTTAGAATCAATAGGAATGGCATCCGACAAGCACGCTGCAATGTTATTTCCTTTGGTGGAATCTTGTATACCGGAAGATATTCTTCGAATTTGGTTAAGAAATCCTAACCTTATTGAAAAAGACATGTCCTATAGTAAGAAATTGCATAATTTACTATCTTTTGTAAGAGCCGAGGTAGAAGGAGAAGAAAGAATTTCATTAGCTAAAACAGGAATAAAACACAATGAATATATTTTGAAAAACACAGACCTATCGAAACAGACTTGTCTCAGCCAACTACCAGTGTTTTATTTGTCGATAATAAAGATGATCACAAAAAATTATGTGCATTTTGCAGCAAGTCACATTTAAGCAAAGACTGTTTCTATGGACAAAAGATGACACTTAAAGAAAGAGTAGATATTTTAAAATCCAAAAAGTCTTGTTATGCATGTTTGAAGATCGGACATAGAGCCAAGTCCTGCCGCTGCAAAATTCAATGCATATGTTGCGGTAAGAAACATTATATTATTATGTATCCGGATTTTAAGCCTACAAAAACTAAAAAATCAAGATAAAGCCTTAGAAGCAGAAGGTAGTTCTACATCCAATTTGTGTCAAATTAAAGATGTATTGCCGCAAACGTTGATAGTGACCATTGCATCTCAAGGGAAAAGGCGTAATGTCAGAACCCTCATTGATCAGAGATCTCAGCGACCCTACGTTCTAAACAAATTTGTAGATAAAATGGGTGTATTGCCGAGCAAAAAAGAAGTTTTGACACACATTGTATTCGGAGGAAAGGTTTCTATAAGTGAGCACATGTGCTATGACATGAAACTTATGAACATAAATATGAATATAATACAAATGAATTTCCCTGCAACATTCAAGTCCTAGATCAGCCTACCACTTGTGGAATTATTCTTTGCGTCAAAAATGGAACAATAATTGCTGAATTATTGGAAAATAATATTTTCTTGACCGACCTTGGAGAAAAAGACTCAGAAATGGAATTGTTAATTGGGGCTGATCATACAGGTGCTTTGTACACTGGAAAAATAATAGAGCTCAAAAGCGGTCTTCTTGCAATGGAAACGCGACTTGGTTGGGTTGTAATGGGAAAAGTGAAAACTAACGACAAAGCTTTCACAGCCACTTCACTTCTAATCCAAAGTGGTAATATTAGTGACTTATGGAATTTAGAGTCTATAGGTATCCAAGATCCTTATGAGCCACAAAACAAACTAGAACTAGAGAATTCTGTAAGAGAAAATCTTATAAAGACAATGACGGTTGAAGATGATAGATATAACGTAAAACTTCCTTGGAAATGTAAAGATTATCTGCACGATAACAGAATTCTGTGTGAGAAAAGGTTAGAAAAGACTACAGAAAAATTACTTGCACGAAATAGATATGAAGCTTACAATGCAGTTCAAGAAGAATGGCTGCGAGAAGACATAATAGAAGTAGTACCCCTTGAAAAATTGACTAAACCGTCTTGTTACGTGCTGCCACATAGAGGGGTCATCAAAGAAGGTAACCATGTAACCACCAAAGATAGACTACTTTTTAACGCGTCTCGTAAAGTTCACTGAACGAATTCTTAGAAAAGTGGCCAAACACCCTTGAGGTCATACCTGATATTTTATTGAAATTCAGGGAAAATAAAATAAGAGTTGTCTCTGATATAAAGAAGTCATTTTTGCAAATCTCAGTCTGTCCAGAAGACAGAAATTTTCTTAGATTCTGTGGTGGAGAGATGTATCTAAGAATATTGAAGTTTTGAGACATGAAAGAGTAGTTTTCGTGGTTACAAGCTCTTCTTTCATACTGGGGGCAGTGATACAGAATCATTTAGACAATGCTGCTCCTCAGGTAAAAGAAGTAGCACAGAAATTAAAGAAATCATTTTACGTGGACAATTGTGTAATTTCAGTAAAATTTAATCAAGAATTTCAAGAGTTTGTTGAAACATCTAAAAAGTTAATGGCTGAAGCAAAAATGGAATTAAGAGGTTGGGAGTCAAGCAGCTTAGAAGAATTAGAGAAGGAATGTGAAATAACATTGGTTTTGAGACTGCTCTGGGACAAAAGAGTAGATACTTTGTTTTGAAAAATTAATATTTCGGAACTAAAAGGGTTTTTGAATAGGCGAACATTACTTTCAGTTGCTTAAAAGATTTTGGACCCAATAGGATTTACGAGCCCAGTTACATTATATCCTAAATTATTGTTGCAAGAAAGTTGGAAATCAAAATTAAGTTGGGACTCTAATTTGTCAGAAAAAGTCTGTATTAAATTCGTGAATTGGTTCAAAAACTTACACCTCTTGGAACATCTAAAAATCCCTAGACGTATAATAATTGAAGAGCCCGCATCAGTTTCCTTGTAAATACTTTGTGACGCTTCTGGACTCTCTTATACAGCGGTAGTCTACATGAGAAGTGTAAAGCAGGGAAATATTTATGTGCAATTGATAATGGCTAAATCAAAAGTTTCACGATTAAAGAAGATGTCTATTCCTAGATTAGAATTGATGGCTTGTACTATTGGAGTAAAGTTTACAGATTTCGTTAAGAAAGCTTTGGACCTGAAAGATGTTAAAGAATATTTTTGGACTGCCACAGCGTTATATTGGATTTGTCATGAAGAACCATGGGGAGTTTTTGTACAAAATCGAGTGAAGGAAATACGAAATCTTTCAAGCATAGAATATTGGTAACATATTCAAGGGTCCCACAATCCCACATATTTGCCTTCAAGAGGTTGTTCTGTTGAAAAATTTATTAACTTTCGTTGGTGGGAGATACCGGAATGGCTGTCTAAAGTGGAACGGGGGTGGCCTAAATTCAATGTACAAAGTAATGAAGAAGCAATTCAGGAAAAGATTAAGGTTACACTTGTAGTTAATGATCCACCCGACATAGAATGGTTTTTGCGATACTTTTCCAGCTACAAGAAAATTCTCAGAATGGTCGTATGGGCAGAAAGATTTATTTCTAACTGTAAAAGAGAGCAGCAAGAGCTCTTAAAGGGTGAACTATCAGTAGAAGAAATAAATGCAACCGAAAAGACCCTGGTGAAAATTGAAAGAACATTTCACAACTGAATATTTAAGAAGTCAAAAAACCATCAACTGTCTAGAAGATAGTGAAGGAATTATAAAAGTCAAAACAAAATTGACTGAGCGGAAAGATTTCGAAAATTTTATAACTCCGATTTTGTAGCTAAAAAAGAGCAAATTAGTTGAACTTTTGATACATGAAAGTCACTTAAATCTGTTGCATTGTGGTATGAACAATTTACTCCTGGACTTAAGAGAAAGTTTTTGGATTATTAAGTTCTAGGAAGACTGCCCTTAAAATTATATCCAGATGCACCCGCTGCAAGAGACATAGTTCCAAGAGCATAGAGACAGTGCCCGCACCATTGCCAAAAGATCGGGTTAAAGATTCCTCTGTGTTCAAGATAGTTGGAGTTTATCTAGAAGGCGCTTTGTCACTAAGAGGTGGAACTAAGTTTGTTTTGTTTTGTTTTGTTGGGTTTTATGGCACAAGGTCCAAAAGAGGACATGCTGCGCCAAGACTAAAATTTTTATTTCCTTTTTTTTTATTTAGATATAGTTTTTAAAAAACCCAAACAACATTAAAATATATTAAAAAACAAAAATCCGTGTATATAATAGTCTAAAAATTTGTATCTAAAAGTGTATATATAAAATCTAAAAGTGTAAATATATTTACAATGCTAAAATGTAAAACATTAGATAAAATGTAAAAAACCTATTGCCCTTAAAAAGGCAAATAGATTTCTGTGGGGTGGTTCCCCTAACAAATCAAATAAAGTGATAAAATGAGTTTTAAAATAAAGTAAACGTTCCTTGTTAAAATCTTTACATGAAATTAAAATATGATTAATAGTATATGGTTCATCACACGTTTCACACCATGGATTTAGTTCACTCAGAAACAAGTGCCTGTGTGTGAAACGTGTGTGTCCTATACGAAGGCGGGTCAGGCGGACATCCACACTTCGCAAAGGTAAAACCGATAATGTGGTGAGATATGGAAAAATCGCACACAATTTATTGGTGACCTGCATGCTCCAAAGTTCCTGGAAGAGACCATTAACTAACTTTTTCACACCCTTTCTCACATCTAAAAGAGGGACAGATGATTGAATTATAGGTGACCCAGCCTTAGCAGCTGCGTCAGCCTTTTCATTTCCCTCAAGACCTATGTGACTTGGGATCCAACAGAACATTATTTCATAGCCCTTGCCAGCAAGGGAATCCAATGCCTGGAAAATCTTGGACACAATTGGATGACAGTAAATATTTAAATTCTCCAACGCTTCTAAAACACTCAAGCTGTCAGTATACACGCAAAACTTTTTGGAATTTACAATATTCACGAGCTGAAGTGCCTCAGAAATCGCAGTCGCTTCAGCAGTGAAGATGGAACAGGAAGCATGAAGGCTGTAACTATAAGAGATATCATTAATAAATACACCGCAGCCGACATGTCCTGCTGTTTTTGATCCATCCGTGAATATTGGCGTGTACGAAGAATACTGACAGCGATGTGATGAATAGAGCTGTTGGAAAATTGTAGAACTTGTGTCCGATTTTCTAAAACAGGCAAATGAATTAACAATATTTATCTGTGGATCATACCAAGGTGGATGTGATAATATATCCGTTTTAATGAAACGGACATCACATAGGTGTGACAAAAGTAAATAAGATTTTGTACGAGTGAGGAAGGGTGGAATGCTAAAGGGTCTAGCATCATATAGTCTACTTAAACCAGGAACAGAAGCAAATGAATGCAATGGATGTTGAGGGTCAGACATAATTTTAGAGTAATAATTGAGAGACTGCTGCATTCGTCTCAGGTCTAAAGGCAGTTGTTGGCAAATTGCATAAAGACTCTGGACGGGTGATGTGCGGAATGCGCCTGAACAGATTCTCAAAGCAGAGTGATGCACAGTGTCCAGTCAAAACAGAAGATCTAGCCGATCCATACACCACACACCCGTAGTCAATACGAGATAAAATTAATGCTTGATAGATTCGAAGGAGTGAAGAGCGATCAGCACCCCAAGATGTGTTCGAAAGAACCTTGAGGATATTAAGTGACCGCTCGCATTTCCTCCGCAGCTGCAAAGCATGCGGAAGAAATGTCAACTTTCGATCGAATATCACTCCGA
The DNA here is from genome assembly GCA_026290005.1 of Latrodectus geometricus. Lineage (NCBI taxonomy): Eukaryota > Metazoa > Arthropoda > Arachnida > Araneae > Theridiidae > Latrodectus > Latrodectus geometricus. The sequence continues at coordinate 9,715 of JAPDSC010101047.1, read as the reverse complement.
GAAATTTTATCTCACTGACCACGGGAATAGGTGTGCTATTAATGTATATTGTAGGATCTTGGTGTAAGCTAGTCTTTTTGCAGAAATGGACACATTTACTCTTGCTAGGAGACAGTGTATGGCCATTCTCAGCACACCATGCAGCTAGTTTATTAATAGTTGTTTGTAGCTGTCTCTCAATTAATCGCATGTTTGACCCTTGACAGGAAATTTGTAGGTCATCCACATAAAGTGTGCCATAAACAGGAGATGAAATTTGATGCAGAATGGTGCTTATGAACAAATTAAAAAGAGTGACACTTAAAATTGAGCCTTGGGGAACACCCTCGGCTTGATTAAAAGTATTGGACAAAAAGTGTCCAATACGAACTTTAAAAACTCGGGAGCGTAAGAAATTCTGAAGGAATATCGGAAGACTACCCCGAAAGCCAAAATCATATAATTTACGGAGAAGACCATATCGCCACGTACGGTCGTATGCCTTCTCGATGTCGAAGAAGATGGAAACCAGATGGTTTCTCCGCACGAATGCGTTGTGGATTTGGGTTTCCAAATAAGTTATGTTATCTAGAGTGGATCTCCCTTTACGGAAGCCACTCTGATTTATATGTATACATTTATTTTCTTCTAAGACATGTACGAGACGGGCGTTGACCATACGTTCGAGAGTCTTACAAAGGCAACTCGTCAGAGCTATAGGTCGGTAATTTGAAGGTTCTGAAGGATCCTTACCAGGCTTAAGGACCGGAATTACTATTGCTTCGCACCAGAGTGTTGGAAATTCATTTTCAGTCCAGATCCTATTGAACAAATGCAATAAGTTCAACAGGGAGTCTGGACTTAAATGTCGAAGCATTTGATAGCTAATTCCATCAGGTCCTGGACTGGTATTATTGGCCTGCTGTAAAGCTTTCTTCAATTCTAACATTCGAAATTCGCAGTTGTAGGGTAAGGCTTGTCCATGGTTGAAATGAATTGGTCTTTGCTCAGCACGACTCTTAATCCTTAAAAACGAAGGACTGTAAGAGTCAGTGCTTGAGACACTAGCAAAACTTTCACCAAGGACGTTAGCTATTTCCTTCGGAGAAGAATGTATAGCAGCTCCGGTTTTTAAAATGGGAATGGGAAATTCCCTGTAAATTCCATTGGCTGCTTTTACTCTTCTCCACAACTGCTTACTGGATGTTGAAGATGTTATCGAAGAAACATAGCAGGACCAGGATTCCTTCTTACTTCTACGACGAGCTCTACGAGCTAATGCTTTTGCTCTCTTGAAGGCAATAAGATTCTCCGTTGTGGGGTATCTCCTAAACAACCCCCATAACTTCCTTTGTCTCTTATAAGTTATTTGACATTCTTTATTCCACCATGGTTTACACCGCCTGTGTGTTTTGGAGGAACTTTTAGGGATTGCAGTATCAGCTGCACATATAATTGTCTCAGTGACCTTTTGAACGGCCTCATTTATATTTTGGATCATGACCATTGTAGAATCAACAACTGCCAAATGTGTAAACAGCGTCCAATCTGCCCGACTGTACACGTAAGTAGGTACACGTTGCTGCACACTACTACCTCCAGTCTGGGAGATGACGAGTGGGAAATGATCGCTGTTATAGAGATCGTTCCCCACTGTTAAATTCAACAATGGCAGAAGTGAAGGAGAACAAATGGCCAGATCAAGCGAGTGAAATGTTCTTGTGGGTGTGTGGAAGTATGTTTTCTCGTCGGTATTTATCAGACAGAGACAGTTATCAGAAATAAACTGCTCTATCTGACGACCGCGAGAATTGATATCAACACTTCCCCACAAAGTATTATGGCCATTGAAGTCTCCGAGTAACAAAAATGGACTCGGCAGCTGATCAACTAAATCATCAAGTTCCTCTTGGCGGATGACATCATGTGGTGGCAAATACAAACTACAGACTGTAATCAAGCATGATGTGTGAATTCTCACAGCTACAGCCTGTAGTGTAGTGTTTAATGGATGGACAGTGCTGGGAAAATCATTAGATATTAGTATACAAACACCTCCAGACACTGCGCCATCGTCACCACAGTCTTTTCTTAAGCATTGAAACCCACGCATATTGATGTTATTTGTAGACTTCAGGAATGTCTCCTGAAGTGCTATACATGCGGGGTTATAAGCTGATGTAATAGACTTGATGTCATCAAGATGGGAACGCAAACCATGGCAGTTCCACGAAACAAAGGAAGTTATTGTTTAGTTTTAGAAGCTCCTCTCCTGGAGCTGGAAGGTGAGTCATCTATCCATTCCTCGAACGACATATCATCATCCGAGGGATGTAGAGATACCGCATCAGCTTCCAGGGACAAGGCTTTGCGGGTGGATATTGAGGGTCTTATAGAGCCCTCTTTAGCAGATTTTAGTTTGTATGCCTTGGTAGATTTAGATTTGTAAGTTGGAGCTTTTTTAGAAATAGGAGATAATTTAGATTTTGGCTTTTCTGTTGATGTAATGGGTAATCTAATGAGGGGAATAGTACTGGAATCAGTTTGAGTACCACTGGATCTGGTGACTTTTTTAGCCACGGTTGCATAGCTAACTCCAGACTTTGGCGTACGAGATGTGACTATACGTCTAGCCTCAGGGTACGATATTTTATTTGTTATCTTCAAAGTTGTGATCTCCTTTTCCAGAACCCATATTGGACAATTTCGAGAATAGGAGGGGTGGTCACCTTTGCAGTTGACACACGCCTCCTTTGCAGTACAATTTGTACTCGCGTGGCCAACTACTGCGCATCGTGCGCATGTAGGTTTGGACCTACAAGAGTTTTTCGAATGTCCAAAATGTTGGCACTGGAAGCAACGTAAGGGATTCGGAATATATGGCCTGACGGGAAAATGCATATATGCAACTTTGACATGTTCCGGAAGGTCTGGCGTGGCATATGTCAGAATGAGATGTTTCGTATCAATGTACTTTCCATCTCTTCTGACGGTTATGCGCTTAACGCCGCAGACCTTCTGATCCTTTAGATTTTCTAGGATCTCTTCCGCAGGCGTATTCAACAAATCCCTTGCTGAGATCACTCCTTGACAGAAATTCAAGTTCCGATGAGGCGACACAGTCACTTCAATATTCGCCAATAGTCTCATATTGGAGATGATAGTAGACTGAGTTGCTGATGCAACCTCAACCAGTAGTTCACCCGATCGCAGTTTTTTTATATTCCGTACTTCCCCTACTGTACCCGATATTCCTTTATGGATTAGAAAAGGGGAAACATTCTCAAAATTTCCCTCTTTTCTTGATATTATAAAAAATTTAACATTGCTATGATCCAATAGGTGCTCCCGAGGGAGAAAAGAATGGTTTTTAGTCTCCATGAATTTTATTTAAAATTTCAGGACCTGACCGCACCACCCACCACCGAGTCCAACAAGGGGGTGCAGACCAGCTGCACCAGTGCTAGCCAGATCCTATACGCTCATAGTACATCCCTGTGATGGCCTCCACCCTTAACGAGTCATCCAGCAGATGTACCGATCGCTTGATCCATAAAGCCGATTGATGTGCTGAGGACCACAACACACCTCCCGTTTACCTGAAGCAGAGGCCAAAGTAATGTGTTGGTCTCTGGGGGCCTCAATTACCAGGACCCTCCTTTCCAGGGACACGGGTCTCCACGCACGGCAAACACGTGGGTGATTTAGTCCCCAAGAGTAGCTAATAGCAACAGAGCGGCGACAGCTGCTCAAGGGGAGCCCTCAACCTCATCAGAGGCAACCACATTGAGGGAGAAAAGGAAGGAAAAGCAGAAGAGTAGGGGAGAGAAGAAAGAAAGAAGAGGATAGATCACTGGGGTACCTCGGGATTGTGACACCCGTGTTTACTTAAAGAAAGTAAACCCCCTGAGGGGGAGGTGGAACTAAGAGCTGGATTGTTATTTATACGTGCGCAGTCTTTAGGCATGTCCATTTAGAATTGGTTCAGTCCCTCTCTACAAAATATTTTTATTGTGTTTCAGAAGATTCATCGCGAGGCGTGGGTGGCCACATATCGTTTACAGGGACTACGGCACGAATTTTTTTGGTGCAAATAACTTGCTATAGATTGGGAAGTTGTCCAAAGAGAGATGCATATGAAGAGAATAGTCTGGAAGTTCAATCCACCCACAGCAGCATGGTGGGGTGGCTTTTGGAAAAGCCTGATACAAATGCTGGAGAAATTATTAAGACGACTTTTAGGCACCACATGCATCTCTTATGAAGAAATGATTACTTTACTGTATGATTGTGAATCGATCAACAATTCTCGGCCTTTAACTTACATTTCCAAAAATGATTAAGATTTAAATCCTTTGACTCCAGCTATGTTTTTAAAGGAAATGCAGACAGTGGGAGTTCCCGATTTAGCCCATCTAGATGGGGTTGATATCACTCGAAGATTTCATTACCAGTAAAAGTTAAAAGAAGAATTGCGAAAATTCGTTCTGAATATCTGGGACAATTAATTTTAGCAAAGTCTAATAAAAGGTGCAAAAAGTTAAAATTGAATGATATTGTCTTAGTGGAAGATGACAACAAGAAAAGAGTTTTTTGGCCACTAGGACGTGTCATAGCTTTGTATCCAGGAAAAGAATGTATTACTAGAGTGGTGAAAATAAAAACTGTTTCTGGAGAGTTACTTCGCCCAGTACAACGTGTTTACCCCTTAGAAATTGAAACATCAAGCGATTCAGTTGAAGGGGTTCAAGAAACGGTAAGCCAACTAGGAGATAAAAATTAAGGTTCAGATTTGTACTGTGCCAAAGAGAACAACTAGGTGCGGAAGATCTGTACAATTGTCATCAAAGAACTTTCTTAAATAACCTTTCTAAACTTTTGGACTTTAAATCTTGGTTCTTGAGTACTTATTTACTTTTAAGTATTTTATGTTTAGGAAAGTGATTTTACAATGCCTATTTATGTTAACGGGTTTTTCTGCTTTTTTGATGTTAATCAAAAGGTGGGAGAATGTTGTATTTTATTATAAATAGTTTGAGTTTTAAGTTTTCTAAATTAATACTTAATTTTAAGTGATTGGCAAAGTGTCGGTTGCTTAGTTACAAAACTGTGAGTGGAAACGTCTTGGTTGCTTAGAAAACGGATAAAAGAAAATAAATAATGGTTGTGTGTTAGAACGTTCTAATATTAATTTTTTTTTATATAAAATAGTTATGAAGAGACGAAATTGGTTAAATTTAGTCACATCTACCAATAACATAATATTTTAACACAGAGAATGAACACAAATATAATGAATCACTTATGTAGTAAATAAAACCCTAATAAGATTGTGATATTCCTTTATCAATAGTTTCAACGTATTGTAATAACTCTGATCCTGAAATACATCAAATAAATTTAATAACTTCATACGTATTCTCATAGGAGCATACATCATCTAAATATTCGTAAAAATGTTGAGTATTTTGTCTTATTATTTGTTAAAGAAAAAATAATAAGAATAAAATCATTCACTCTATTTCCGATACAAGAAAATGAGACGTTGATAAAAAATTAAGAATGCGTACAAAATGTCAAGTCACCGAAACTAAAGTTATTTGCATTTACCAGCCCTTGTATTCGTTGATAAGATTAAATATTAATTTCCTTACTTGTATGGCTCTTTTGATGCAAACAATTGCTCAATAGAATAGAATGTTTGCCTCATGTTCATTAATAAATCGGATATTTATTTCCTTACTGTTTAATAATTATGACGCAAGCTGTTATCCACCAAAGTTATCAACATAAATTAAACGTAAATATTTTCCCCCAAATTTATATTTCAAAGAAAATTCAAAGCTTAAAGTACTGTTTTTAAAAAGGAGTATGGGTGATTTTTTTTCTTGTTAAAATCCCATCATATTATATTTTAAATCAAAATATATATAAATGATTGTCAAAAACTTCCTTCATAGGAATTAATAATATCGTTAGTTAGAAAAAAATTTATTTACAAATAAAAATTGGCTTTTTATTTGGTGAACTTCATTAATATCTGTTTTCAACAAAATAATTATATTTTTAATTTATTAAATTTTGTTTGCATAAATTATGCAAATTAGGAAGGAATATTATAACAAAGTATAATAAGCATACACTTAATTTTATTCAATTATTTGCGAGTAGAAAATTTTATTCTTTTCATTATTTTGAAGCACTTATTTTCCTACTCTTTACTACTGTTAACTACTTTGCTATTGTTTAGTATCATTTTTCATAAAATATGAAATATTAAAAAAATAAAATGAATATTTTGTTGGAAAATATATGTTGATTCAAATGAATATTTCAAAAATATCAAGTAAATTTGGACTTATATTTGCTTTTATCTGAGTTCTTTTTTTTTTTTTTAAATTAAGTTCAAGATGTTCTGTCTGGCATGAATGTAGATTATTCAAATTATTTCATAAATATAACCGTCAAAATAAAATTTATTAAAAAATATTATTAGAAGGAAAGGAAATTTAGAAATAATTAGCCACGAATTCCATGTATTTTCTTTTACCTTTCTATCTCCATTTAATTGTCATTTAACTCTCATAACAAATATAAGGTGCTATAAAAAGTTGTACACATAAAACAATTCCTGTGAAGTGCCTGATGCTTTCTTGGGATAAATGAATATTTCCAAAAAAAAGTTTAGTTATTAAGAAAATGTCCCTTATAACACAATGAAAATTGGAGAAGTTTCCAAAATTATTAGAATTTACATTCTAATAACGATAAGCAAGCATTGTCTATAAAATTACAATTTTCTACATTCTATAAGTTATGATTCTTATATTCTCAAGTATTATACCGATATTAGTATGTCTATAAGAATTTTTCATTTTTAAATCAATTCTTGAAGGACTGTACCCAATACTTCAATTCAAGATCCACCATTAGCTTTCTGTTTTGTCAGAAGTTAAAATGAATTTTTAGAACCAAACAAGACTAGTTGAAAAGACAGTGAGAAAAAAATGATATGAATTTTCTCATGCTCTTAATAAAATAGTATACGATATTATCAAGATATCTCACATTTATAAATAATGCATTATAAAAATTACAGTTTGTAAGATTTATAGTTTGAACTTGCTTTAATAGAAAAATTAGCTTTATTTAATAAAATACGTCCTTATCACCACCAAACTAGATCATTAATAAAATTTACTGAAACGATTTCTAAACATATTTAGTTTATTTTCAACATCCCATCAATTAAGGTTAAATTCTTTCTTGGAGGAAACACAAAAGTAGTTCAACAGAATAAAATCTAGTGATTTAAGTGGCCAAAAATTGTAAATTGTTCTAAACAAACAATTTATGATGCATATTGCTCAGTCAAGATAACTTTAAGACCACTTATAAAATGAAAAGTATGATATTTCAAATAAAAATCTTTTTTATCATCTAGAAAATTGATTTAGCCTTTTTCTTATAAGAAGGTAATTTCTCCGATAAAAACCTCAACAATTTTCGGACACTGTCATTGCAGTTTTAAAATTATCCAATATTTTAACACTTGTAACTTGTGATAAGCCTAAGACTTTAATAATAAGGTTGAAAGTGTTATCTTTTTCGTAATAATTTATCCCGTTTTATATTGTATTCTTAGGACATTAAATAACTGAATTTCAATAAAATATTTTTTGAACACACAATTCGTAGTGCAATGTTTAATTGAAGAAAAAGAAAACTGTAAAACTACTAAAAGTTATACATGTCTTTATACGATAATAAGAATAATCATTTAAAGTAAGAATCAGAACAAACTAATATGTGAACAAAAGTAAAAATAAGTAAACTACAAAGAAATGTACAAGAAAGGAATTCTTTTAAAAAGAGTTAAAAAAAATCTGGCATTCCGGTAAAATTTCCTTTTCTCATAATGTTCCTGGGACTCTTTATCTAATGCTGAGCATATTTAATTTCTACATTGATGATGACAAATTTACAAATGTGGCGTATATTGGCTGGAAGGATGCCTATTTCATTAAAATTATGCATAATGCAATCAGGGCGTGTTTGTAGAGACTGAAGTTTGTCACAGAATATTTACGGGAGCTTTGACAAAACATTTTCTAAGTATGTTGTGTGGTAGCCCAGGACTTGCCTTTGATTTGGGAACCTGGTCATGTTTAAGAGTATCTAGTAATTTCTCAAAAATATACTTTTTAAATGGCTCTGCAGCAAATTATTTGCTGTCTTGTGGCTCAAGCTTTCCTCTCTTGGCTAGTGAACCAGCTTTTTCGCTACTGTTGGTACCAAGTGCGAAGGAATCTATTGAATAACAACTGTTGTAAGCTACTAAAGGTAACTAATACACAAGAAAGTATAATCCAAAATTATAAAAAATTGCAATTTCGTATTAATGGTACATTAAATTTTCAAAACCAAATTCAAAACGTCTCTTCTTATATTCTAACTATTATTGATACTAGAATTTAATTATTGTTTCTTTTATCAGAAATGAAATATAAATATTAAACATGAACTTTTCTAAGTTGCAGTATTAAATATATAATTTTGCAATTTAAAAATATAAAGGTTACAGACAAATATTACTTTCTATTGTTTTCCGTGTGTCAAGAAGATTTGTCTTGAAAATAATATTATAAAAATGACCTATGATCTATCTAATTCATAACTACAATGAGTTTCAGATTTATTGTGTATCAAGTATTGGATTTCTTATGCATGCTTTTAATACATTAATTGCCCGTTTATCAATAGCATTTTAATTCAACTCGTCTCTTTCACTTTTATCATTATAATCATTTTTATTTTAGATATAAAATAATTAATCATGAAATTTTTACTAAGAGATTTAAAAGTAATAAAATTATTTATACTACATAATTCTTTAATAATAAATATAAACTGAAAAAAACTATAAGCAAAAATATAAAAAATAGATAAAAATAAAATGAAATTTTATACTTCAAAGATTTTATTCATATTTTTATTTCTTTTTATTAAATTATGCAGAAATAAAAAAATAAGATCTGTTTTAGGAACATTTCTCTGTACTTTTTATATATATTTTATAATAACATGAACAAATCTAGAATGATATATCATGGGTTTATGATTTTGTACACATGCTTAAGTAAATATATTATTTTCTATGTTTAATATTTTATATTGATTTTCATTAAATAAAAAGTTTCTTCTAAGTTGGCATGTACTTGAACTATACTAAATATTATCAGGGAAGAGATTTTCAGTAATGTTCCATTTGCTTTTAAGAACATAGTATCATATACGGAAAACTACAGAAAAATAAAATTTATTTGAAATTTGCAAATTAAAAATAAAACAAAATCAAAAGATACGCTGAGAAATTTCAATTTTTTTTATATGAATTTAATATACTTGTGCTTCAGTAGCTACGAGAAGATGTACAAAATTTCAAACAAGATAATTATTATTTATGAAAATTAAATTATAATTTTCTAAAGTTTGATGCATTTTTAAAAACTAATAACCTACACGAAACATAGATTTACTTGGGCAAATTATTTATTAAAAATTATTGTTTACTTATACATATTTATGTTGTAGTACACTCAGTCATATTTATTTAATTAAAAATATTCACATAATAAAAATATCTTCACTGTTAAATAGTTTTTCGAATCTAAAATGATACTGAAATTAATAATTTAATTTCAGTATCATTTTGGATTATATATATATATATATA
>JAPDSC010101040.1:0-10086 GCA_026290005.1 Latrodectus geometricus | reverse complement strand
ATGCCTTTTAGAAAGTGGAAACTAAATAGCGTTTTCGGAACAACTTTGATATACCCCCCAAAAATTAAGCGCCAAATCTGGCACTGCCTACGAACATTTTAGGGTTGCTATTTCTTATTTTGGTGTTGTCAATTTAGGTTTTTTCAGCTTTTACGTTTTTGCTGTTGTCAAAATTAGTATTTTCTTGTATTTTGAACCATTTTTGAGTATTTTTATTTAAAAGATTTTTTGTTATTAATTATTTGTATTTAGCGAGAATCCATCTTGGCGAGAAATAAAATGAGCCAAAAACAGGTATTTGGATTGGCTAGAGAAAAAAACTCGCCAAATTTCCGATTTAGGGGGTATATCAAAGTAGTTCCGCGTTTTCAAATGTTTGTTGTGGCTGCTACGCAGATTTAACTGTGACTGTCGTAGAGCATTGTAATTTTTAATATGAAGAATGTGGTGGTACTATCAGGCCATAGTAAATTAATTGCGCTGAGATTTGTCGTTTATGACAGTTGGCTAGGCCAAGCACTTCGTCTGAGACTGGACGAATCAAGTCAAAAAGCGTGTCTGACTTTTGTGAACAGAGCCCCCTGTAAGAGGGTAGAAGTGCGGCTTTTGGATCATAGATGGCAGCACCATATCTGGGTCTTTTAATTCAGGTATAAGAAGGCAGAGAAGACTCAAGGTTTGGCTCCTGAAACTCCTAAAGATTCATTTGGAATGGGAACATGGTGGACATCTAGGACATATTTTATGTGCGTCAGTTGACACTAGAACATTACAGATCCTCGGATAAGCCAGAATTTGAACTCTCTACCATCCGAACGACACCCTAACTAACCAGGTCAAAACGGCCCCCACCGAGATTGCGATTGACTAAGCAGTGACTATTATAGCTAAAATATTGTAAAGCCTTTTAACAACAACCATTGCATTAAAATTAACGAAATTAGAAATACACGGTTAAAACAAAGCTTGATTTCCACAGCAATGACCACTAAGTTCCATATTCGTTAATGTATTGTTTATCTCAAAAATGAAACTTACTATCCCCAATGTCGCCTTTTGAATAGTTTTTATATTAGGTATGAATCTCACTCATTTGGTTTTTTGAGGAAAGCCGAAAAACTCAGGCATCTATTCTCAAACATGAATACAGAAGCCCATTACTATATTCCATTATTCAGTAGGAATTAATTTTAAATTTGCTTTAGAAATCGTTTATATAGTTGTTTTATACGGGTCTTGTAATTATTAGCGGTATTTATAGTCTTATATGGTAGATATTTTAATATTGCATTGATATTAGAAATAAAGTAATTCAAGTGTATAGAGATGGAACAAATTGCTACAATATTTATCTACATATATTGTTAAAAATGGGTAAAATCCTAGGAGAGTCCACACCCTTATTAACAAACTGAAAAAAAGAGCCAAGGTAGAACAAAATTGCAAAATAAGAATTCCAGAATTAGTGAGGTTTATCATATGTAGTGCATCAAAATATTATTACCAAGACCAGCAAAATTTACAGCCAATCAAAATTATTTGCTACAAGTGTGTGGGCTCTGTTGGGATCCAACCTATAAATTTAAATTTCAGCACAATTAAATTTATATTTTAATGGGACAATAAAGGACTGAGTCTTACCTTTGCCTTTATGCAGGACAACTGGCAGAGGGTGGTAGTTATGAGCTCCATACTTGTCTTCCCTTTCAATAATCTGCTTAGATGTTAGGTGGTACAAGGAAGCAGGAGCATTCTCTGATACAGCAGGAGCTGCTGTTGATAAGGCCTTGCTCAAGGCTGCTACAGCACTTTTCAGGGAGTAGGTTAATTTTTGCGATTGGAACATGGTCTCTGAAAAAAAAAAAAAAGAATTAGACAATTCAATAATTATCTCAAAAAACACTATAGACAAGAACAAATAATTTTTCTCAAAAATACTTAGTTACTATTGGAAATGGTAACAGGGTAAAAAACAGAAACAGTATCAAGAAATCAACTGTTTGTGATTCGAAAGTGAAGTAAATTAAATTCCTTGCACTTTAATTCAAAATATAGCCATGTCTTCTGCTCTAATTTATTATTTAGAAATAATATTCTTAAATGAAAAAGCATAATCCAATTTGTTTATTAGCAACATATAAAGTTTATTGTGATAAAAATAGTAAATTCATAATAATTATAAAACAATGAATGTATTTCATAAAGATTTTAAACACAGTGAAATCTAAGACAATACTTCAAAAAATCTTTTATACAACAATGAAAATTTCAATAAGAGACAACACTGCGAATTTAATTTATTCAATAAGAGTTTCAAATTTAAAAATAAATCTAATGTACTGCTTAATATTAAGGACATTGAACTCTAATAAAATAGAAAAACTGTATAATTTGTTATAATATCTAAGTTTTCATTAAAAATTTAAAAATACAATAATCATTTTACAAACTATAAATCATGTTTATCTTAATGTATATTTCGCTTTTGATATTTTAGTAAGCATTTTAAAAGTCCAGTTTTATATAAAAAAAAAGTTTCATTTTGCATTTTCTAATTTCGTTTCTATTAGTTTCAAATTATCAACTACGCTAGATTGTAAATTGGAGCTTCAATACATTTTTACAAAACTAGAATTTAAAGATATACATGACTGATAGGATTTCAATTAAGAAGTGAATAGCATATGAATTTTTTCCAACACAAGTATTGACATTGTGACTAAAATAATAATTATACAAAATTAAATCATTCATTACGTAAAAAATTATTTAAAATGGGCTAATTTTCCAAAGTTAAGAAACTATGCAAAAGTTTGCTAAAAATTCAAAAGCAATTCAAAAATAATTCTTAGAAATCCATGTTAGAAATACAGTAATTAAGAAATATTTATAAAACTAATAAAACCAAAGAGAATTAATATTAACATCCACATATTATTTAAAACACTTATATGATCCTTAAAAGCTTACGAACAAGATTATACAATCAGATATCTTACCTCCGTTTCTTAAACTCTCTCGCAGAAAGACTTAAAATTACTGCAATAATTGCAGTTAAATATAACACGTGTGGAGGTCAAATAATTGAGTATCAAATTGATAAGGTTTATTATAATCATCTCGTAACTTCTAAATTTCTCTACGAAGAAAATTATATCTGATGAAATCAAACTCTGATAAGGCATTGAGATAATATTTATTATAAAAGTAGAACTATTAAATTTACATATTGTAGTGCTCTTTTACATAAAAAAATTCATGGTAGTTTAAACTATTTAAAGTAGATTAATAAATTTCTCATTAAATGATAAAATTCTCATGCTCGAATTTAGAAAAAAAATAGTTTTTTAAATTTATCGTTTGCTAATCAATTGATTGATGAACCAAATTTTATCGTCTGCTTTTTTATGTGTTCTGAAATTTTACAATAAGAGAAACGTAATTTTCTGCTTTAAAACAATTCGAGACCCATTCTTAGACTATATCTTAACACTTAATTGGAAGATTTTATTTTTTGATTTAGTTTGTTGCTCAACGGTCATTTTCTGCACACGAAGGCTGATTAGGCAGGGGCCTAAGGATTAAAGTAGATTTCGAATCACTACAAACATCCATGATGGACTGTTGAACCGAAGGCCAGAGCACTAACCATTCAGCTGCCAGTTCGGTACTTATTTGGAAGTGTGAAGCAAAATTGAGAAAACAATGATGTGTATAATACTCTACACTTCCTTTTAACACCCCAATATTAGAGTTCCCTAATAAAGCAAAGTTTTTTTTAAATACTTTGTGAATTCAGCTTGTCTAAATGGAAATTCCGTTTTCTTCAAAGTTGAAGGTTCTTTGCTAAAGCTGAAATCTTTAAACACAAAGATATTGTGCACTTTTGCTATTTAAATTTATAGGTGCTTGGAAGTTTTCCAAGTTTTCTCCCTTGCCATACATGAATACATCCCCGTGAAAAATTCTCCCATAAGATATTCTAAGCCAAGCGTTCAAATCTTTAGTGATTCTCAAACACTGTGTCATGGCACTTTTGGATGCCGCCAAATTTTAGAAATGTATATAGTAAAAATAATGTTTTTTTATTATGAGTAAAGTTCATTTGAATCAAGAAAATTACACTGTAAAACAATTCGTTTTTACAATTAAAAACTTATCTGCTATAGCTGGTGATCTTTCATAAAGTTAAATATTTGCCCACATTTTAAGAAATTTCAAATGTTCATAGCATCGTATTTATATAAATTCGGATTTTCAGTATTAACCAACATAAAAAGAACGATAAAAGATCTGACTGATAAATGTAAAAAAACAATACGAGAGTAGGACTGTCATTCTTAAGACCAGAAATTTGAGCAGATCTGCTAAAGTGGGTGCTTTGGGGGGATTTTCTGACACATGAATCATTTATGGACAGTCCTATAGGAAAGCAAGATACTGTAAAAGTTCGGATGACATAATAGCCTTTGCCTGTTCTCTTCGTGAGCTCAAAACGTAGCATGTGTAAAGAAAAACTCAAGAATTTCTGAATTCGTGAACCAAAAGAGCTGAAATGGGATTATATAAAGTACTTATTAGATCTGTGCTCACTTATGGATCTAAGACTAGGACTAAATACCAGACAGAACAGCTAGTTATCTTTGAGCGGTGAAAATGCGCTTTAGGTCCCTTACTCTGCCAACTTGGCGAAAGTGTGCTGTGGGTCCCGTACTTGGCGGGTTTTCATAAACGCTGTTGCCATGGCGATAATGGAATACGATTTTTAATGGTTTTAAACTAATTAGCAACCAATGAAAATGACCGATTTTTCAAACTGAAACTAATTAACGACCAATGAAAATGCTAAAAGAAAAAACCAATTAATAAGCATGCACGAAAAAGTGCAAATTATTTCCCCCGGAGGTTGCCATAAAGAGCTCATTAGTTATTAAAACGTCTGGTTTACCACGCTTGGTGCATTTATCGCCAAGTTGGCAGAGTAGGGGACCTAAAGCGCAGATTAACGCTTTGAGCGAAAAACTTCTGAGAAAAATCTTCGGTGTTGTGAATGAAAATGAATTCTGGAGACGTCGACATAATTTTGAACTGTACAAATTTCATAAGAATATAGCTATCATCACACACAAATTTATTAAGATTAATTTGCATGGAATTTGCGGGCCACCTATGCAGAATGAACCACTTATCACTAACAATTAAAATTTTCAAACAAAGTTTTAAAAACTAGAAAAAGGGTAAGCCCAAATTGAGATGGACAGATTGTGTAGAGATTTTAAAATATTAAAAAGAGTAAATAATCGGCATTAATTGCCAAAAATAGATTAGAATGGAAGAAAATTCTTGGGAAGGCCTTGACTCATCAAGGACAGAAGGTCAAAAGAATGAAAAAGCTTTATAAAATAAGGCTCGAAATCGGAAGGATGTGTCTAAAAAATTTTACTGTCTTTCAACTACGTTTGCAAAATTATATAGTAAATAGTTTTTCCGATTAAACTTTCAGTTTAATAAGTGCTTTACAAATTTTTACTAGACTAACCTTCATTTCTTAAATAGAATAATTTCAACGTCTTACATTATACAGTGTACCGTACGCGTTCAAGTCGAATTTCGGAACGTGCAAAGTTTTAAATTTTTAGTTTTTTTCTTTTGATCATTCTTTATTGACATAGAAGTTTAGACACCTAGCAACCACAACAGGTCTATTATGATTGTGTACTTACGCAGACACAACGGGGAAACAATGCCTATCTTCTTTTAGAAAATGAATGAATTCAAGTACACTTATCAAAGTTAGATGTTCATTTATAGAAACACTACTTTCTTGAAAACCATTGTTCTTTCAAGTCAAGAAACTTGATGTTTATATCAATAAGCAAGCGCCATCCAGTGATAAGATACGTCACCACGAATTGAATACTCAATATTCGTACTTTGATTCACTAAATTTTCCGCTCAATGGATTCCCCTCCCCTCTAGGGTGGTGCGATTTTGTGTACACCATATATTCCCGAAACCAAATTAAAACCCCGACGAAAAGTCTAATTTAAGGTGATTTTCGGAGCATTACAAATATTTCTGAATTTGGAACCTTTTTGCACATAAAGGCTAATTATTCCTGAATTCGATATTAAAAGCATTCCGGGCCAATATAATATCCTTAAAGTTAGAGATTATAAAAATTGTTCACTGAGTGATAAATTAAAGTCTACTTTTATCAAGAACTTAAAGTAGATTTCAAATCACAATAGGAATCGAATTCGAAAACAGTCAAGTTGAAAGTCCAAGCTCCAACATTCAGTAGCAGTTTTCATATGAGTATTAATGAGGACAATTCAAAAGTCAAAATTCCATTTTTTAAAATTTAGTTTTATTTCTAAGACTTTATATCGTGTAGAAAAATCTTTTAAAACTCTAAAAAATTCCCTTTCATACATGTATATATAGAAAGCAGAAACAAGACATACCAATTTAGTTTAATTGTTAATCTCTTTAGTTACTTTTATACATGAAAACTAGTTATAGCGGATTCAAAAGGTGAACTCCGAACCGTTACTAACAGACGAGGTAGGAAATGGGTCCACTATTAAATTGAAAGAGCAAAAAAGTATAAAATAACGTAATACAATAGATACTAGTTTTTAAGAATTCTTAACAGGTAAAATAGTAATTAAAATCTAAAATTTGTTAAGTAAAATGTTACATCTTAAAATTAATTTTCACACCGGCTCTCCTTCATGAATAAAGTAACATTAAAAATTTTCAGACACAACATAAGAAAAATGGCAAAAATAATAAAGTTAATGTTTTTTAAAAATTCTTACTGTTATTGATGAAAAATCGAGAAAAATAATCTTATTTTATTAACCATAAAGTGGTTGTTTCTTAAGTTACAGTTGACATCTTGTGTACTTCACTTTATTTTACTTCTAAATGGTCTGTGAACTAAACAAATAATCGTTTTTCCCAATAATGTTGAATATATAATTTTGTTCACCCATCAAAAACAAGTAAATTTGTCTGTGGGATGAACTCTTCAGTGAACAGTTGGAAAGAAAATTTCGGCCAATATCTTAGTGGGATTGGTTATTTGATATATTATTGGAGATTTGTCTCTCTCGATATCGTTATTAAAAACTAAAATACTTATTAATGATTAAGTAAAGATAAATTTATTTCATGTAGCATGTAAAGCACATTAAATATTAATATTTGATTGTTTATACAAGCAATAAATAAATTACAACATCCACTTTATGGTTAGTTTAAATCGGCAAGGAAGATTTAAATGTTTTTAAAATTATTTTTCCAGTAGTATGAAAGCATTGCAGTTTTTCTTCCCCCCCCCCTCAAAAAGAAGGACAAGTCTTGTTGGGAATTCACCTGCTTATTTTAAAACTATGACAACACCTCGTTTTTTCTTGTTTAATAACTGAAAATTCTTTCATTCGCCTTCCTATGTTCTCGATCATTTAATGATTCGATACTCGCATACAAATAACATCTGAATTCCAAAAAAATCCCACCATGAAATATCAGGCAGCAATGGGTTTCTTTGTCAAGGTTCATGGCTAAGTAATTTATATTCACTGTAACTGTTGAGTAAATTCCTTTCAGCTATGATTGTTTCATAAATCCAGTTTGTCACAATGACCTAGATATAGTTTTTCCCTACATCATTCCAAACATTAATAATTTAAATCGTACTTAGAATATCAATTACAGAAAATTAATCTCTAAGCCATGATTACTGCTTGAAAAAGTATCTTACGATATCTGCACTTGATGTTATTAATTAAACTTTGATGAATGGGCTGGGAATAAGATTAGGTGACAAATTCATTATGAATATTACTTCGAAACAGATTTCAATATCTACAGTGGACAGTTTTCTACATTTCGAAACTGTTATTTTCGAATAAAAATGTTGATCCAAGTTTCACAAATACAAAATCAAGAAAAAAAATAAAGTGAAAAATAAATGCGAACGATAGTTATATAAAAATGAGTTCGAAGAGAAGAACTTCCAAAATTTTAGTTACAATTAAAAATTATTATTGTATTTATAGTACCATTTTTTGGATAACCTGTTACTAGTTCGTAAAAATGAGCGTCTAGTGTGTATTTATCAAACAGCATGACGTCTTTGAAAGGAAGATGCAAACTTGGATGTAAGTTTTCAACCATAGATCAAAACTGCAGGCCGTTGGTTCTGCTTAGTGGATTTCAGTGCGCAGAAATACAGTCAAATGTATTTCAATAATTTAAATAATGTATCTAATATATACATTTTTTATTTCAATAGTCTAGAAACTTAATTTAAATGTTGAATATTGAATAAAACTTAATTTAAATGTTGACAATACAATTATAAATTTGCTTTTTCAGTAAATGGCAACACTTCATACAACTGTTTTTGAATAATTTTATCTGCTCTTTTTGTAATTCAATAATTTTAGTTTAAGACATTTTTTATAACTTTGCAGCTTTATAAGTGTATGAAAAAATATAGGAGTAATTCATGATGAAGAAAAATATTTAAAATTAATTTTTGAAACGGGGGTATTAAACAGTTGCTTTAAAAAATTAAGGAAAAATCAGATATCGGTGAAAATGTATATATTAAAAGAAATATAATTAACTAAGAATGTTGATTTCGTAATTTAGCACTTGTTAGTAGCATAATGTCACAGAAAAGTTTAAAAATGAGATTTAAAATGGAATAAAATGTGAGATATATATGTATGTACAACTATTCTTGTGACTTAGCGAAGAGTATATCATTTAAAAATTCAGACTGTGGAAGTGACAATTATACCAAAATTGAGGAATTCTAAGCACTTTCCGGATAGAAAGGTAAAAAAAAAAAAAAAAAAAAAAAAAAAAAAAACCCCTATTGCACGATAATCAGTAAAGAGTAATTCATTAACTGAATTTACTCTTTAAACACAGTATTTTGTTAGTAAACTTTCTATACAAAGGAAAATTATAAATATCAGAAAATTTTAAGTTAATATTGCTAGTTACAAGGAAAATTATCAAAAATCTTTAAATTACAATATACCTCAAGATTTATAATATTTTCTAATCTCTGAATCCAGATAAAATTAAACTAAAAACAGAATTCTTAAGGTTAAATTCTTCATTGGCAGAAAAAAGTTTCGGCATGTTAAAATATCACACTAAGGTTTTATTTAAGAATAATGATCAGAAATAAATACTTCTACAAAAAGCATTTTGCTTTTACACCAGTTAAGATTAGAAGTGTATGTCATTTGAAAATTTTCGAGTTACTAACCAAATACAAACATTTAATATAAATGGTAAAATGAATTTCTCTATTATTTATATCGCAATAAATTATTGAATACATACTTACGTAGTATACTTAAATATATCAAATTTCGAATAGTTTAATAGTTTAGTAATTATTTAAAATCAATACTAATTTCATAATATTTTTCAAAGTACTCTATTACGCCAATGTTCATAGCAAAAAAATTTTCAATTCTTTAATTAATAACAATATAAAATTATCAAAGTATTAACAAAGCTTAGAATATTCTCAGATTTAACAAATTAGATGCAATTTACTTAATAAAAAATAAATACATTTAACAGTTTAATATTGTAATTATTAAATTAATATCATTCATTAATTTTTATTAAGAAAAGTTACAAAACGATGGAAATATTTACATTTTGAGGAGTAAATAATGAAAAATAAATTATAATTGAGAAAATTACAATCTTTTCGAAAAATGTTATTAAGTAAAGGATATTTTTAAAATTTTAAAGTATTTTGAAATACCAGCCGAGAGTCTTCAAATTGTAAAATACAGACAAAAGCTTAAATTATTTAAGCACAATTAATATATTCTAGATAATGTTTTTGCTAGTTAAAGAAAAGTCGAACAAACCAGTTTCTTAAGAAAAAAATAAATTTAAAGAATTTTAAAATAAAGAATAACGGCTTTTTAAAAGCCAGAAATTCCTACATAAAAAGTAAGAATTCAATTTAGAAATAAATTTTAATACAAATATCTAAATATGATTTAAAATTATAAATAAATTTAATATTTACAA
>JAPDSC010101035.1:0-18322 GCA_026290005.1 Latrodectus geometricus | reverse complement strand
ATATATATATATATATATATATATATATATATATATATATATATATAGTAGCAGTAGCAGGTATGTAAACTCATCAAAATAAAATATTTCCATAAAACTTCCTTGTAAGTGAAATAATTGGGTTATTTACTAATGTAACTTTTAATGCTATAAATGTTCGGAAATATTCAAATTAAAAAGCTCTGTTATTTAAATAAACTTTTCAGATCAACTTATCACATGCTAAATCAGATCAATCAACCCTGAATCAGTTTAATTTATTCATTCCTTCTTATCTTAAGATTTCTTGAGTAACATTATCATTCTCTAAAATAAATTACTTTTACCTATTTTAATTACACCCTATGAAATATTTTAGATATCTAAGTATTTGAGCGGGAATTGTTTGAAGAGAATTTCCTAAGGAAACTTATAGTATTTGTTATTTTAAAACAATCATTTCACTAAAATGGAAAAGAAAAAGAAAAAAGTATTCTGTTATATCTTAACTTAAATTTTAAGTTTAATTACTTTTTATTTGATTTTTTAAAAATAATCAATCTTATTATGACTGATTATTTATAAATGAAATTGGTAAACGCAGATAGCAACGATGCAACGATTTTTATGTTACTGGTAGTATGGTAATGAATTCTGTCTGTTTGTCGCTTAAATAACTAATCTATTTTTCACTTCATTAACGCAAATTTTATCTCTCAGAATCTAACTTTCATTAAATTATTTAATAAAATACTTTATGAGAGTAATATAATTTTACTTTTAAAAATTTATAAAATTTGGAATATCAATTTGGATACGAACAATATGCTTAAAAATTGTAAAAAAATATCTTTATTTTATGTAAAATCAGTAATTGTAATAGTTAATAAATCATTCGATGCTTTTGTAAAATAATGCATACAATGTAGTTCTAGAAATTTTCAATTAAACTGTCAAATTTAAAAGAAACATATACAACTTACTAAATTAGTCTAATACTTACTAATATAAAGGTGTAGTCAACTTAAAAAACGTAAATATATAAATTAGAAAATAAATTGTAAAACGGAACAAACTTTTTTAAAGAAAAGATTGTACCGCATTTTTAATTTCATACGTAAAAATATAACAATAACAATTTTACAAAATTTTTGAAAGATTGAATAATTACTATTTAAACTTACTTGTAAATCCTTTTTATTTTACTTTTATCATTAGTGAAAAATTACTTTTAATGTATTTTATCAGATTTTAAAAGTGAAACTTTAAAAAATGGAACATCTTAAATAAATAATTATATGTAAATATATATTTATTTATATATATATTTCTATTTTTCTTATATTACATTTATAGCAATGTACAGATCTCAATAAATGTATTTAATGTAAATATGTTATGTAGAAGAATAGATGTGAAACAAATTCCCAATTTTAATATATTAAAAAATTTTAATCTTTAACATTTTTTATTGACTTGCCAAAATTCTTTATTACAAAATTTATAAAACGTGTTAAAATTATGAAAAATTGTTCAAATTTATGTATTTGAATAATTTTCTAATATACAAGAAGTATAATACATTTTCTTGCGATAAAAACTCATACTGATTGAAGGTAGTTCATAATTAAACTTCGATATTATTTAAAAAAAACTAAAGGAATTTAAGTCAATTTTTTTATTAAAGAAAATAAAATATATTTACATTTTTTATATGAGTTTAATTGAAATGTAATATGATACTGAAAAATTCGTGAAAGAGACATCATAAAGACGATTCTTACATAGTATTTATTCTGATTTTTCATTTAATCTAAGAATGATTAACAAGTATCTAGCAGACATAAAATAAATTCCCCTTGCTCTTTAATAATGAAGTTTGATACTGTATTATCTACTATTATACCATCCGAAGATTAGAGAAAATTGACTGACGTATCTAAATGATTAACGTAACAAATGGTAGGATAATAAAATACCTTACAATTGTTAAAAAAATTAAATATTGCGTTTTAAATACATGGAATAATTTTAAAATAAATTATAAAACGAAAAAGAAAAATTACTTGTAAAAATTATTTTAAAATATTAATCGCATCAATAAATGAAAAATCGAACAAAAAGCGGAAATTAATATCATAAAGCATCTTTAAACTATATCATAAATCTAAAAACAAAACTTCTATAAAAAAACGAAAATATTTTTCCTTTCTCATAATTTTGAACATTTTAAATTATTGAATTAATTATCCAGATAGTTGCACAGAGTTTATTACATTTCCCAAATGAAGCAATAATTTCTTATGCATTTCAGCGTATTCACTTTAAGTATCAGATGACCTAATTCAAAATAGAAATTTTTTTACGACGGCATATGAGTTGATATTTTTATAAGTGTTGCACGAGCTTAAAAAAAAAACTTTTTTGGTATTAATATTAAAAAAGTTTCAAATTAATTTGTAATAAAATTAAAATCAATCAATTCAAATTAATTTGAATAAAATTAAATAATTTTCATTTTTTAACTTATTTTAATAGGGTAATTAAATTTAAATTAAAGTCTCAATGTATTTGTTAAATAAAGCATAATTAGTAAAAGTAGGTTACTTAGCATAAGTATTAAAAACAATTTTACTGCAATAAAAATATAAACAAATTATTTCAAAATGCTTATAATTATTTTTGTAACCTATAAACCATTGCATTTATCTTATCAGAAAAGGAAGTTGAGACAAGTTTATTGGAAAAAATGTTCCTATTTCACTTAAAATACGAAACATAAATCTTGAAATATTACTGATACACACATTCACTTAATACAAAAATGTAATCAATGCTGACAATTCTATCAAATATCATAACTAAAACAATCCTAATCACTTCTCAATTATTGTACTTAGTTAATATTTCAATTCCAAATATAGAAAAATGAAAAATGATATGACACAAATTTACAAGAATCTCAGAATTTGTTTATTGTTACATGTCGCAAAGATATTTTTGAATTCTTATTTTTATTAATAAACACATGGAGGTTGGAGAAAGGAGCTAATGTACCTCAAAATTCTACAAATGATTAATCACAGTTAAATATGAAATATATTTTCTTTGTATATAAAACTGTGACCCCTTATGAAAACATTTCTACTGACTAAGTAAATATTCTAAAATCGTAGATTTAAAATTCTTTTCGATATTTTCATTGAAAGTTCATCATCTAGGTGAATATTGTATATATAGAATAATAAAATTTCGAAAATTTTAATAACATTACAGTGTGAGTAAATTTCATTATTTTATGAGTTATAATAAAAAGCGACACAATTCATGATAATTAAAATTAAGACAAACAATTTTAAATGTGTTCAATAGTCATATAATTTTATAGTTCAAGTTAGCTCAAAATAGTATATTGAATTTTCAATGTTTCTTATATAAGAGACAAATACAGTGCATTTAAGTGTTTCATGGCAAGAAAACGCTCACTCTGCAAAACAAGCAATAAAATAATGTTTTATGCCAAAAATGTTAAATACGCCTTTTATGTGACAAATTAGTATTTGTACGCATTTTTCTAACAAAATACGACCAGATTAAAATTATGGGATAACAACATAAGACTGGATGTAAATCATGAAATATTTTATTTAATTATGTGTAAAGGTATAATGAATTAAATTAAATTAAAATATAAAAACTGTAATTCTCATCTGCTTCATATTAGCTCATATAAATTTAAATTAAAAATGATCCAATAAAATAGGGTTAATGTTTTTTTATTTTTTTTTTAGTTTCCTTTTAATAATAAGTGAATTTATTACATTATTAATCTTCTGAATTTATATTCAGAAAAATATTTAAAAGAATCATAATATTATATATATTTTGAATAGAATAAAATTTCTTATTTGAAAGAGAAAAATCAATCTTTTGACTCAATGGTTTTCTTTTCTTATATAAACTTCGCAGTTTGAATGAAATGATTGATGTTCGGTGATTAAATAATTTAATAATTTTGAAGTGCAAATAGAAATATGATAGTTATAAGATACAGGAAAAATCTTTTAAGGTATATTGAAAAAAGTACTTACAAAAACATTTTTCATTCGTGATATTATATTTGATACTTTTATGGTGAAGAAAAAATTAAATGATAACAGTAAATTTGAATCAAAATATGATTTATAAACTTGTTAAATATTTAATTATATTTTTAAAGTACAAAAATTGTAAAGGTTTTTAGTAAAACATAAAAAATGTAACTACATTTAAAAATGAAAATGTATTTATTTTTTAAAATTTATACTATTACAAGTTAAATAGAAAGTACATAATCAACTTTTTAATAACTCTTTGAAATAAATAATAATCTACTTTTATTATAATAGAGTTTAAAGTGTAGAGGAAATCATTTTGAAATTAAAATAAAATATGTCTCTTTTACTTTAAAAATTAAGTGAAATCTAAAAATACGATATATAAAGGTGATAAGAATAAATAACTAAATTTAGAATACTGTTTTACAGTAAAAATATGTAAATTTGTGATTCAAGCCTTTCATAACTGTATATCAATTTATCATATCATATTTAACCTTTCTGACTTAAAAATGATTACTTCAAAACTTTAAATCAGGAAAAATCATAGTCTTTCCAAAACAGTTGTATTACACAAAATCCGTCCGATAAAATTCGATTGAAGTGTAACATGTAACTAAATATGAGATAACATAATCAGGACATGTCATTGGGATTTGCTATTTTAAATTTGAAATGCAATTACAATAGAAAGCTCTCTGAATGAGTAACTGTTAACAGTGTAAGGTTACTTTCCAGCTTCTGAAATATATTCTCAAAAATTATTGCTGATTCATGCTGTAGCAAAACATAATGATATCAATTGAAATGGTAAGCATAAGGATCAAGCTATTTGATTAGCTTGATAATTATTTGCACCATTTCATTTGATATATTTGATGAATAAAATTAATCATTTTCCTCTAAATTCCCTCATTTCAACATGTTACATAGATTGTTTTAATATTTATTCATTTTCAGCTCTTCATAACCATAATTAATTTCAAACTTTTAAAATTCGATATTTTCAGAACATTTAGAAAATATTTTTAAATGTAAAATGTCAGATATGAAATTCATCTGTAAAATAATTGCCGTTTCATTTCGTTGTCCATGTCAGACGCTCATTACATCACTGAATACGCATACACCTCTGGTTTTACATCAATGGTAAAAAAAAAAAAGTAATAGCTATCTTTCGGACATTATACACAGCTGCAAAGGACGTTAAAAGGTAAGGATATACTAATGCGTATTAGATTGCATCTCTTGTGGAATGGTTTTATTGCGACGCAGGAAAATAACAAATAGGTAAATATCAGGTACGTTTTGCATCACCATTTATCTATCCATCTCCTATATGAACAATATGTTTGCCATCACTTGCAGTGGTGTAACGAGATGGAGGTGATGGTCTCGTTCATCCAGAGTTCCCTTCTTATCTAAAGATTACAAATCCTCATCCTAAGTTGATTGGTTTCGTCCAATACAATCACTTATTTCTCAGAAGGATGATTCGAAATATTTGTCAGCAACTATATTTTTCGTTGAAAAAACTCGCACGAAAAACAGACTATATCTTCTACGAGATATAATTAAACAGTTTACACAAAATCAGCAAGTAAAATCAGCAAGTAAAATCTTATTACAAATAAGCAATTGCTTTTCTCCTTATATAGCGCTTGAAAATAGCTATTTAGTCGCACATTATGAGAAAATTTTCTGCAGTGCTGTTGATATTTGAAAATGTTTTTGCCATAGATCGTATACCGATTTTTGTAAGTAAAAAAATAAATATCTTTGGTCGATTATACAAAACAAGCTAATATAATTGCGAAATAAACGGGAAGAATATTAAAAAATCCAAAATCAAGCGAAGACTATTGTCGAAAGAAATGTAGTTTATAAAATTGTCGTAGCGCTAGAGCAGCAAAAAAACGAGTTTCATGGGATTAAGATAAAAATACAATTTCTCTGCGACCTAACTCACCTCGCTTCAATTCAATTAATATTAGGTAATGTTTGTTCCTTACTCTAAATAGTAACATTATTTGAAGTAAATTATATTCATTCAATATTTTCCTGCAGTATTTTGAAACTCTAATTTTAAATATTTTTAAATATAATTTTAAATATAGCAAATTTAGCGAACTATTGCATAAAAAATATAACATAGGCACCAAAATTATGAAAAACAAAATCAATCAGTCAATGTTTTGGGTTTTAGGCTTTCCTGAGATGTTTCAACACAAAATACATAATGCTTAAGCACTTTCTTACTACTTTGTGGCACAATTGATTTTATAAAATATCTCATAAAATATTTTTTCAATGATAATTTGTGCAATTGTTGACTTCTTCAACAATCTATTGTTTGCAAATTAGATTTAACTTATATATTGTGCTATAAAATAACATATCGAGAGAAATGTCCTGAAACTCTTATTAAAAACTAATTAATAGATTCTTTTTGAATTGAAGAGAATTAATCTGAAAAAATTTTGTGTAACTTTTAATCTTAGAATCAATAAATTGCAACATATTTACTTATCAAGTGTATGCTTACATGCCAAATATTCAGTGGATATTTCGATTATTTTTGTAGCCTGCAATGAAATGTATCATTGAACACTTATTTAAATAATGAAATGAATTGATTATGCATTCTTAATGGTTAAATTCACTTTTTCATACAAATATATTCAGAACATTACGTATACAGAACAGATCAATTAATTTCCGAATTAATTAACATCGACGCTACGATGCGCTATGAAAAACACCTGTTGAAATCAAACAACATTAATAATTTACAATATATATTTTATTGTTATATATTATGTTACTTCTATAATATCTTACTGTATTTGTTGTGCTACCTATTTTCAGAAAGTTAAAAAAAAATCTAAGATGTGAATGATGTACACCATATGATACATTATTAATATATTTAATGCTCGTTTGTCTATATATTTTATGTAATATATATAATTTCCTAATAATAGAACAATAAATTATGTATCTATATATCGGATATTCTTCGATGCATTCTAATAATTTCTTAAAAATTCCAATTTCGATACTTGTTTTTTCATTGGTTATGCAAGCACTTTTCTGAATAAGAGATCAATAATTGTATTCAAAGGAAACACACGAAAATCATCAGTAAGTGTGAAAATTAAAATTTTTAATGTAAAAAATTATAATTTTCTTACTTATTGATAATTTCAAGTTATGACATCCATAAAATTAAAATTTAATTAATATATAAAATATTTTACCTAAACTGATTCTTAACACTGAAACTATGAAATTTTATACATGATCTTTTATGAAATAATTATTAACTTAATTACAACTCATTTTAACAGAGAATACTATTTTCAAAATATATTAAATTATAATAAAGATCGTTTCTTATAATATTCCTTTGTTATTCACAATTATTTTTAATCAAAAATTTTAAAAGTATTCAGTAATAGAATGCAAACTGTAACTGTAAAATGTTAAAATTTATTTTAACAAATTTAATTTTTTTTAATTTTCAACAATTTATAAAAGCTATATAAAAATAAAATAATCTTCTATACTTTGACTAATGATTGTTTCAAATAATAACTAAGTTATATTATTACATTTGAAATAAATACTATAATGGATTCCTCAACTGTTGTCCATTTGTTCTCCCAGTTTCCCTTGATAAGAGATCTCAATTTACGCACAAATCCATTAACCTAGTTTTATACAAAGTGGAAAAAGAAATATTTTGATCTTTTCATATGTTTCTGTATGAAAACAATCTTATTTTTCATCCATATGGAAATCAATACTTTTATACAAAAGGCATTGTTTCTGCTTTTGAGTTGTATATGGTTATATATATTTATATAAACTTCTGCGTATGTAGAATGTTGAAAGGGCTTGCAGAACAATTTTAAAACAATTTCTGGAAAATAAAAATTAATTTCAGAAGTATTTTTGTCAATAAACTTCTAAAATTAATTAATATAAAATTTTATTGGAATAAATTTATCTCATATATACAAAATAAATTTGCAATAATTTCTAAAAATTTGTCATTAATGATTAAGAAAATATATAATGTATTTAAGTTCATAGCAATGATTTGATGTAAGACAAAAATATAAGCCTGTAATATCTAGTTGAATCTTGGAAAAATTTTATGAGTAATAAATATTTATAACATCGCATTTCATTTTTAATAAATTGTCAATATCAATAATTAAGAAATTATTCTTTATCACAAAGTCTTATTTATAATAAAATACATAAATTTTAGATAAGGATTTTACTAATTTGTTCAATATTTTATACAAAGAATTATAAAAATCGAGACAAAAAATGCAATAAAAATCTTACATTATACAACCAATTTAATGAAAGGAACTTAGTTAAAACTTTCTATATATAAAAACATGTACGTATATATAAAATAATGAATGGTATTTTAAAAACAAAACTATTAACTAACATATAAATCTGTTCTATTAACTTAATTTAGAATAATATTCACATGATTTTTTTCATAATTTGTTCTGTTGAATGACTAATATTTTTAAATATCAATTCGATGTACTAGATTTGTAAAATGGACCCTTTTAAAATATGATTTCAAATAAACGTACAATTTTCTGTTTTGAGTGTATTATTTAACTGACATGTCAATATTTTAAAAGTAACAGTGTGGGAAGCTTAAACTTTCTACCCCTATTGCAATTAAGTAATTTTTAATGATTTTTGATTTTTTAATTACATTAAAGACTACCGTAGTAATCAAAGAGGTGTTCATTTACGTTTGTTGAATCCATAATTTAATAAGCATATAAATTATTTTTAATTTTTGTTTTTAAATAAAAAATATACTTGATAATTAATGAAGTAATTATAATTATTTGATATGGTTGCTCTTAATTTTTTTCCACAGACTTTTTAATATCATTTTATGAACGAATTATTTTTACTAATTTTACAAGTTTTTGAACATTTTTATTTTTCTCGTCTAAGCACTGTTGCCCTAACATTTAAGCGAGAATCTCTGCTAAATCAAATAAATTCTATTAGATAGCGTTTATATCTATGGCAAAGACTAAACAATGTAAATTCTAATTTCTTTGCTAATTTCATATGAAAAACTGATTAATTGATTTTCCAATTTCCCCATAATTATTGTATGAAAGATTCTCAAACTCTAGAAAGACGATAATTAAACACCAAATTTTGGTTAATGGCATTGAAGTATTTTTTTTTCATTGCTTTAAAAACAGTTCATTAAAGAAAAAACATGTTTAGCTATATTTTTATCAATTTATACTGTGCTAAATGTTTGTAATCTGCGTTGAAACATCAAATAAATTGTATGTAATTTTTACTCTAAATTAATTGCATAACACATTTAATTATTTTAGATTTATCAATTAATTTCTATTCAACATTTTAGATGCTTTAAGAGTTTTATATTAAAATATTTTTAGAGTTTAGATTGGTTTTATTATATACTATACATAATAGTCCAATCACTTTGATCCATTTGAATTTGTGAACAAATGGGCTATTCTTCTGGTTTCCTAAAACATATTAATCCTTATTAGTTGTGAGAACTGTAACTTTATTATTTAACAACGTTTTTCTAACTTCTTGTTTAAGAATGGTATCACATATTTGGATAAATGGTATGCTTAAAGGGAATGCACTCACTTATTTGGTCGCATAATATCTAATTATGTAAAAAAATATTTTTCATGATTTATTGTAATTTAATCTTTTTTAGTATTTAATGATTTGAACTCAAGTAATTCATTTAAAGACACTAATGATGTCAAATAAATAAGATATCCTTTAATTTATTTTTCTTTTTGTCCACTTGAAAACATCAGATTCAATATCATATTCTACAAAATGAAATAATTTTACAAAGAGTTTAAATAATATTCTAATAAATTAGGACTATCACACACACAACTCAGAAATATTTAAATCTTTCACGCGTTTTTGGCATTATTAAATTTAAAATATAAAGCATATTGATTTTCTTAATATCCTTAACAATTGATAAACTTTTAATCTTAATATATCGATTTATGAAGATTTTGTGATTTTGTTTCTTTTTAAGATGTTTTTTAATACGTACTTGCTATAATTAATAAAGCATACAAAAATATTCTCAATCGTCAATGTGTCTGGTTTTTTCTAATTTATTTATACACAGATATTTCAGCTTTTCTATGTCTAGAAATCAAAGTAAATAAAGAAAAACTATATGAAGAAATGTAAACAAAGCAATAATCTAAATAAAGCAAATATTTTTAAATCTTTTTTTGTGCGTGGATATTTCTTAGATTCGTCTTGAATAGCACTTCTTATTTAATGCTTAATATTTTAAGTCATAATAATGAGACATGGCATTATGAATGACAGGAAGTCTATCGAGTATATAAGTAGCAATGCCATTTATTCAAAATAAATCAAGTAGACAATAAGGGTTCGGCATCTTATTTCCATATTTGTACGAAGTTTTTCTTATTTTAATTTTCTTGAATGATAAACAATAAAGTACTGGGCACCAACAAGCTGATTTTCTTTTCTTATAGTTACTATTAATTCTCTTGGCACATTCTCTCGAAAGGGATAAACATGATTTAATAAAATTGAGAGGTTTAGTGATTAAAACAAATTTTAATATTTCACAATCAGCCTGATATTTACATGAAGCGTTTTATATAATTTTTTATCAACATATTTAAAGTATTTAATTTAAATATATTGATAGAAAATTGCATAACTATTTAATTTAGCAACTTTCTATATCAATTCATAGCAAAAAATAATGCTACTTAAAGATTCTTTAAGTATTTTTTAAATACTTGTTACAGTAACTTTTATGTTCATTCTGAAATCACGTGATCATTTGAAAATTACTTCTTTTGTTATTTTTAATCAACAAATTAACTTCAAAGACATGATATTTTTTAAGTTTCATTATTTCAATCTCACTAAATTTAAATAAAACCAAAATGTTTATGCTGTGGTTAAAATTTATAAAATATGTTATTAAATCCTTAAAATATAATTAAAGTGAGCTTTATGAGATTTTTTTGATGATTATTACTTATCTTTCTTAAAAAAAATAAAGGATGTTTCTTATCAAAGAAGAGAAACAACAGCAAATATAAAAACCTGAATAACTTGTAATTTATGAATATGACACATTATAAACACCAATTTGTATTGATCCTCTTTTTAAAGTTAGGCATTCTGGTATCATAACTTTTAACTTAACTTTATTTAACTAATTTAAAAATTTGATAACTTTGTATATTTCCACCACTTTGATTCTGTTTAGTTAAATTACGATAATAAGATGTTGAATTGATTCTAGATTCAGTTGGTGAAGTTTGACTATCAAGTTCTATCTTTTCTCTTTTATTCATTCTCTACATACTTCTTTTTTTAACGTTTAACGTATTTGAAAATATTTCCTTTTACTTTTTAATATTTCTTTCTTCTTGCAGGAAGTTTCTATTGTCAGAAGACATTTTTATCTTCCAGACTATTATGAATTATAGCTATTTGTAAAATTGCACGTGCACGTGAATAATTAAAAGTATTTTAATCATTACAAAGTATCAGAGGGATCAAAAAGTATTGTATCTTAAT
Organism: Latrodectus geometricus; assembly: GCA_026290005.1. Lineage (NCBI taxonomy): Eukaryota > Metazoa > Arthropoda > Arachnida > Araneae > Theridiidae > Latrodectus > Latrodectus geometricus. The sequence continues at coordinate 6,593 of JAPDSC010101035.1, read as the reverse complement.
CATAACTCAAGACTTTTATTGAACTTTCATATGTTAAGTATTTATAATTAATATGTGAATAACGAATTATTATGCTGTTTATAAGTTTTATAATAATGAGTTCAAACATTTAATATTTATTAAAATAATAGTTATTAACTGAAATTATATTTAATATTAAAGCCTTCATTTAATCAGGTTTTTGAAATTTTCGAACACCGTTACTTCTTCCTCTCATGTTTATCAAAATAAAATAATCAATCAATATTTTGATGAACAAATAATAATCAGAATTTCCCTATTTATCAATAATATCAACCTTTTGCATACGTGTGTGTGTGTGTGTGTGTTAGATGGAACACAAGTTTCAAAATGGTTGTTATGTATATAAAATTAAATGTTAATGTAAAGTTCATAAAACTAAACAAAATTAAGTAAATTCTATTTTGAAAGTTTTATATTTAATGTTTCAGAAATACTTTTTTGTATCTCTAAAATACATTAAATTATCAAAAAGGCACATTAAATGAAGTAATTTTAAAATTCCTATTAAACCCTAATAGATTTTATTTTGAATATATATTAGATGTAATCTTTTCCACCTTTATAATATTCAACTTCCTTTCGTCAAAAATATTGAATAGCACTCTCAAAGTGAATTCAATTCATAAAAGATATGTGATACCGTGAATTTTTCCCTTTCATCATACATGACTTATTTTCTATGAGAGGTGCCGCAAATTCAAAATCAATCATCTTTACTTTCAAGGAAAATATTTTTCAAAAAGTGAACTTGTAAATTTATGTTGATAGTATCATATATTTTGCCAATTTTAGGTTTTCACTTTAAGGGATAACATTTTAGTAGTTTTATTTAGAATACATAAGCAATTATTTTTTTATGAAAATTTAGATTGGAATGTAATCTAAAATACTTAAAAAAGCATGAAACTTACAATTTATCTTTTTTTTGACTAAGTATTTTAATTAAAAACATAAATTAATTAATATTAATATGTTTTCAAGTAAAAACATTGTGTTAATTGTTATGAATAATGGAAATTTCATAACATTTTATCTGTGAAACGTATAATTACTTCGATAATAACGAAGTACTGACAAAATTTAACAGATACTAGTTCAAATTTTAGGTGCATTTTAAAAAAAAATTTTATTTTAGACCTTGAATTTAAGGGTAGAAATATTTAAAAATTCAAGTTATGTTATCAGGTTAAAAGTCTCATATGCATTTGTTTATTTTTATTTTCTACGAAAACTGATTCGAATGAAGTCATGTCATAAGTTACATTTTACTTATATATATGAAAAATACTCATTATTTTTACCTGAAAAATAAATAACTGTTTATTTTATTAATAACTTCTTATTGAAGTGGTTTGCTATATTTTGAGTGTTTTGATGTATTTATAAATATTTTTGTGTAAGAAATAAGATTGAAAATTTATAAAATACAACTCCTTGACTATTTAAGATAAGATGTCATTTAAAACTTGAAAGCAGTTTCATTAGTTTTTTATTTTGTTGTTGAAAATTTTGAAATAATTAGCGTGACAAAATAATTAGATTAAGAAGCAATATATTTTCATTGGGTCTAAGAGTTTTAACAATAGTTAAAACGAAATATTATGAGATTTTTTAAATGATTACATGTGTCTTATACTCAAATCTATAATTTTTAAAAGAAAATTTGGTATTTTACATATACTCTCTTGGCCACCTTTAATGCAACACTCATGAAAACATGAAATTTATTACTTACATTAGCGGAATAGAGATAGACAAAAGATTAGAATTTTAGCGCAGATTTACAACACGCGCGGTCGTGGTGTCATTTCAAAGCGCTATTTAAGGCTTGGAGATTTCGACTATTTCAAGTTTAGCAATTGTGTTTTTCTTGCGGTTTTTTCAAAAACACGATCAATTATGCCTAATAAAAAATGGTCATTTTTTTTTCAAGTATCAGAGTTAGACAGAGGAAAGATAATGTCATACGAGATCGGGAATTATCTTTCAAGGAAACTTGTAGTCATGTTTGACGAAACCAAGCAAATGCAATGCGGATATGTGATCGTAGGATGTAAAAGGATATTAGGGAACTAAGTATTCGATAGCATCGATCTCAATGAACTACTTCATGTGATGACAGGTAAATTTTGTGCATGGCTGTGGTGGATCGCTCAGCCACATCAAGAAACAAACCACAGAACATTCAATCTAAAAAGCATCATCCAGTGTTTGCGCGTACCATCTGACGTCTTTTACAGTAGAGTGGTCTGCCCTCAAGACGCCCATTATTTCGTCTAACCTTGAAGCAAACCCACAGATGTCTCCGCAGCCAATGGTGCCATGAAAGAAGAATGCGGAGGGTATGATATATGGCATGAGGAAGTATTGGTTATCACTCTCGCACTCTTATAATACCCACCTCTGATACTTTAAATAGTCGGCTCCACATCTCCGAGGTGTTAGAGCCAATTGTCCTTCCTTACCTTCAGGGCTTGCCCACAGCCATATTTCAATAGGATAATTTGCAACCACACGTGTCACGCATTGTTAAAGTGTTCTTCATCAGTCATCAGGAATTGCTTCCATGGCCAACTCACTCTCCGGATTTTTTAATGATAGAAATCATGTGGTCCATGGGTTTTCAACGATTGGCCCAGATTATATCCCCAGCTGCCCCACCAGTCAACGTGTGAATGCTGTTTGGTTTGCTATACCCCAAGAACACATCCAAAGTCTCTTTGAATCAATGCCAAGGCGTGCGGCAGCAGTGATCTCAAACAATGGCTGCTAGTATGGCTACTGATTTTGGTAGGAGCCACACTTTACATAAGTCTATACATTTAATCATTTGATACGTGGTCAACATGTTATCTACAAAATAAATTTTGTTGTGATGTCTCTTGTCTTTCTTAGTGTTACAATTTGGGTGGCCAGCAGTGTAATTTATATTATAATAATGTGTAATTTATAAATAATGTATATAAGCAATCATTCGTTATACTTTAAAAAGATTACTTTTTTTTTACTTTATTCATAAGATGCAAAACTTAATTAAGCTTTCTTTTTGTTTTCAAATTTAATATAAGAACAAGGAATTTATCTTTAATTTTTTACCAAGAAAGATTTATAAATTAACTGAAATTTAGTGATGAAATAATGTGTATACAAAATATAAATTCAATTGGTGTTATTTTAAAATATGCCAAAGAAATAATTATCTTGAAATGCAAATCAAATAAATTTACAATTAATATATTTCAACTCAATTTTATTCAAAGTACAATGCAACAATGCTCTCTATTACATATTCTTAAATACAATTAATTTCATATTGAATTAATTAAAAACGACCGGCTTCTTTGAGACACAAAGTTCTCGATATACATGTTTAATCCTTTTATATATCATTTAAACAATCGAATTTATTTAGCATTATAATGTATTCATAAAATCAAGATAAATTTTTCTGTGTTTAAAAATTATGCTTTGAAAATTCTTACATTTGATTTCAGCACTTAAATTTTAGTTAATATAAATTTATTCTAATACTCCGGGAATAAAATTGATTTTTAAATAGTTCCGTTCATATTAATTAAAATTTTTAATTTTTATTTTAATGTATTTATATGCCTTTACATTACATGAGATGTCAAAATTAGGAGAGCACTTAATTTAATGAAAAAATTAATAAAACATATATTAAAATTGAGTTCAATAGACTTGAAAAAATTAATCCTTATGATTCATTTCAGATATTAGACGAAGGAAATTTCCAAGCAATTCCCTTTTCAAGCAAATAAATTAAGCATAATTTAAATTGCAAATGACGCATAAGTCGAGCAGAAAAGTTCCGATTCAGCTGATTAAATCCGTAGACGGGAAACGGATGAAACTGCGTAAATGTTCTTCCTTAGATACAATTTTCTTTATTACTTACCATTATTATAACTATGTAAACTTTTTTATAAGTCATACATTTGTATTTTTAATTATATTTACATGCTTATTGGACACATATTTTTAGATTATTTTTCACAGAATTGTGGTTTTTAATAAATATATATAACTATTAAATATCATGAAACGAAGTTAAAAACATTATTTGTGTGTAAAATATATTTCAATCCAGTTATTTAAAAATATATTTGATTCAATGTATATCTCTAAATAATATTAAGAAATATGTGTCATACATTTATTACTGAAATATTCAATAATTTTATAAATTATAGTTCTGAAAAGCTAAATAAATAGTACTAATGTAATTTTACGAGTATGCTTATTTTCCAGAACTATAATACTCTTCTGAAAATAATAAATTATTCTGCTGCATTAATTATTCACAGGTCCTTAAAACAATGACTTGCAATCTATTCCTATGAACAATTATCACACCGTAAGTAAATAATTTAATGATTCTCTATTGAGAATGATTTTTTAGCATTCACTGTGTATGAGATTCTTCAAAATGTTCCATAAAAATTGCTAATATTTTTGTTGGATAAGGAACAAAATAATTATATATATAGTAGTTTGTCCAAATTAATTAAATTATGAAAATAGATAAATTTTAAATAAATTGGATAATTTAATTGGAAAGGAAAATTTAAATTGATTTTTTTGTACTTAGAATAATGATAAATTAATGTTATATTACTGATGAGAATGTCCATAAAAATAATACTCATCTGAGATAGCTAAGTTAAATACAATTTTGACAATAAACAACAGTAACATGCTAAATTAAATATTTAAAACTAAAAAAACTCCCATATGAGAGATTTATTTTTAAAAATTATAATCATTTCAATTTGTAGTACATGTTTAATTTGACGAAATGTAAAATTTTTAGTATTTAGGTGACAATTTTTTTTATTAAACAATTCTCTTTCCTAAATTAAATGCATAAACATTTGTGATGTTGCTATAATAATACGTATCATAATATTATATAATATGAAAAAACATGGGAATAGATTAAAAAAATACATATAAACTGATTTTTTCAATACTCATTTGTATTTGATTTTTTCAATACTCATTTTTCATGTAATATTTATTAAACAAAAATATATGTATATATATATATATATATATATATATATATATTTGCAGAGTACTAAAATAATCAAGAGAAAAAATATTTTGCATATTCATTTACTTTATCTAAGTTCTAATAGCAATTCCGTGACAATGTCTACAAACTTTACTAAATTTATATTATTTTACATCTAACAAAAGAATAATGCTCAAAATTAAAATTTAAATATACTGATTATTTTATATTTGCTAGATCGATTTTTTATCTACACACACATTCACATACACAAAATATCAAATGTTTGCAAAAAAGTTTTTTGAGAGTATGAAAAATGTGAGTATTATAATGCTGCTTTGAGCAAAACAGCTTCATTTTGAATTATTCATGTCTCAGTCTAGAAAGAGAAATCGGTATAAAAGTTAAGCCGCCTAGTATATTCTGGGTACTTGTTCACATATGCAAAGAATTTAGAAGTTTATATTTTTGAGAAACTCTTCCAAAAGAAAAATACTACTAATGTTTAACAAAACATCTAATCTCTCAAATTAATAACTTTCTTTCTTAAAAGTGAATTTTACAAGTAAAACAATCACATTTTAAAGAATGTAAGTGTTGACTATCTTTCCCTCAATTTGCAGAAACCTTTAATGTGCTTATAAAAAATATTTCATCTTATAAATTTTAGAATTATTATTAAGCTAACATATTATTACTAAATATGTGTGTGTGTTAATTGCTTCTTATCAATAAGCAAAAGTACTGCAATTATTATTGTATTGATTTTCATCGTTTAAATCTACATTTTCTTTATAGATATTGTGTCAAAAATAAAATTCTTTTATGATCTACATTTTGTATATTTTTTCCATGTCGTAAAATTTTAAAAGCTTTTAAGATAAATAGAAATATTATTCAAGTGCATATTTTAATTACATACTAGTTTGGTAATTATCGTTTGATTACAAAACTCAGATGATTTAATTAAATGTTTGGTAAAAATAAAAAAAATAAAAAATTCTCGTGAAAAAATGTAGTTATCCGTTTGAAATATTGTTTTTCAATAAAAATAAAAACTTATGTTTATTTTGAAAGAAATATGTATCAGCCCAAAACGATATCACATAACATATTATAAAAGAGATCTATTTTAGAAATAACAATGAAATAAGTGAAAACGTAGTTCTTTTCTCAAAAATAAAGATATTAAATTTCAAATTATAAAATGTCTTTCAGTTTTCCAATAATTTTTCAAGGGAAAATTATGTTTCTTAGAAGTGTTATGTTATCTTGAAAGAAGTGAATATGTTTTAACCTATGATTCAATAATATGTAATAAATATTTTTTCCAAACAAACTCATATGATTATTTGTAAATCTGATTCTTTTAGGAAAATTTTTTTTAAACGTCGTACATCAATGTGTTCATAAATTTAATTTCATTGTTCAAAAAAATAATTACTATTTCTAAATTCAACAATGAAATGATTAAAAATGTTTTTTTCTAACAATGGTAACATTTATTAGATATTTTAATGGTGACATTTAT
>JAPDSC010101027.1:0-17434 GCA_026290005.1 Latrodectus geometricus | reverse complement strand
ATACGATAATTATCAAAAAAAGTGAATAATAAAGTTTTAAATTCAATATATTCCTTGAAATGCCCTTCTATAGGCAAGAAACAAAAATTATCTTTCATAAAAAAAATTGTAAAATTGACTTAATACAAATTTAATGCTTATAATTTAAGTCAAATAATTATTTTGATATAAATTTATTCATAAAATTTCTGAAAGGCTTTTTATTCAAATGTAACTGAGAGAAGAATTTCATTTTACAAATACAGGCAATCTTTACATTAATATATGTTTATATCTAATTAGTTATTTACATAAAATTTTGAAATAATGAAACTTGGAAATTGTTTAAAGCACTGAAGCCGTGAAAACTAAGCGCTTAAAGTAATTTACAAAATTTTCGAGTGTCACGTGAATTTATCGATAAAACTTGTTTTATTGTTAGAAAGCAACTTGAAAAATTGATAAATCTCTTTTAGATAAATAAAGATACATTTTGATGTGAAATTTTTATTTAGTAAAATAAATATACAAGATATGATAATACGAAATACGATCATTGGATATATTTCGCTACCTTCAAAAATTAAATAATTTATATTATGAATACTTGTTAGAATTTCCCAATTATAACGATAAAAAAGAGAAAAAAATTTATTCTAAGATAAGAATATTTTTGTTGATTGCGAAACAAATATCGGTTTGTACTACTATCTAAATTCTGTTAGATAAATAAAACTCTCTTACATAAACAGTTACGATTCCTAATCACAAGTTACGAAAACAATTTGTTATTAGGAATCGAACAGGAACCAGTTTTAAGTAAAATTTCAATATTGGTTTCAATTTTGATGCATTTAGGGATATAAAAGGGAATATATATCGGAGGGAAACAAAGGTAATCGTTTCTTTTTCCCTTATCTCCCACAGTCTATTAACTACAACTGTGATGGGTAAGCTCATTTCATTCCCATCTGCTGAACTCTCCAGATTCTTTTCTTCATATCATCATCATCATTACCCCCCTCGCATACTTTTCTTAATGTGGGGATTATGAAGAGCTTTCCCTGACAGACCTCAATTCTCTACCCTTGAAAGGGTGAAAGGAAAGAATTTTACGCAGTAATTAGATTTGGGGAAAGGTCTCCCCGTCAGCTATCTTCCCTCTGTTGCCATTCTTTAGTCCTTAATAATAATAAACAATCCCCCTCATAAGACATTAATTTGTAAGGAAGGGTATCATATTCAAAAGGCAAATTAGAGGCAGGTTTTCAAATTAAAATATATTTTGAAAGGAGTATTTTTCTTACAACTTTTGAATGGCTGAATGCACTTTTGACTATGATTTAGCAATTATAAATGCAATTTAAAATAATTTTTTTTCTTTTTTTTTTTACCCAAAATTCTATGTCCCTTATTTTTTTTTATTTTATAGTTTCGAGTTTTTTTAGTTGCTTTAAATTTTATTTCTGATTTTTTTTTTACTTAAACCAGTAATTTTTAATTCATTTTTAATTAAGAAGAAAAACTTCACATATTGATTTTTATTGTATTTTTGTTTTGAGCAATAAATTTTGTATTGATTTTTAAAATTTGATGATAAATATAAATTATAATACTTTTAAATTATTTTTGTTTTATTTCTAATGGCGGGCGTCCTTGAGCAAGTAAGTAACATTAGCCCTTTATCTGAACAAGGCCGGAAACTGCTACTTATTTTATGGTTACCCGGTGGGCACCTGTGAAAAAATTAAGGAGGTACTAGTAGCATCGCCCACGCCACACCACCACAAACTCATTTATAGGGCGGGCTGCATTCATCCATTATATGAGGAAAGGACAAAAAACACACACAGGGAGAGAGAGAGAGAGAGAAAGAGAAAGTACATCCATGCTCGAGTCGGGATTCAAACCCAGGTCCTCCCCATCCGTAGTTACGCTAACCACTAGACAGGTTGGGTGGCTTTTAAATAACTTTGAGTGTATGATACATTTTTTGCTAGTGTAAGTAACATATCTAACTAATATAACAATCATAACTATCAAGAAATTATAAAATATGTTATTGAACGATTTCAATGTTAGCAATTTAAGAGGGAAATGACAATGATATTTTTCTACTAACTGAATATTTTTAATTATTGATATTAATTAACGTCAGAAACTCCTGACTCATGCGTATTTAAAGCAAATACATTAGTTTATTCATTAAATTATATTATCATAATACGGAGATTTTTTTCAGATATAAGATTCAATAAATTTTCAAATACAATAATTTAGGCTTCAAATAAATTTTCTGAAACATATTACAATTACTACAGAGTTGTGGCTTTGTTGTTTGCATTACATTTTTTAAAAAAAAATATTTCATACATTTATGGATTACTTTAAAAAATACCTATTTTATAAAACATATACTGATTACAAAAGTTACAACTCATGTTTTGGTCACATTATTTCACCTGGTTTAAAATTATGAGTTTTATTATTGGTTCACGGGGTTTATTTCCTTATCCAGTCAACAAGTAAATAATCTGGGATTCTCTATAACGTTATGTAAAAATTAACGTATACATTAGCAATGATGAAAAGCAATCTTATAGAAATTGAAAACCAAAATGTAAAATATACAATAAAAATATGAGCATTAAAAATCAAAAGAGAACATCTATAAATTATAAATGAAATGAAATTCAAATTTAATATAATAATTTTTAATAATAAAATTACATTCCTATGGAATTAAGGCTTAGTTCAATATATGTTTCCATATAACTCTTCATATTAAATTTGAATTTTTGTAATCTATCGATGTTTTCCTTCTCTTCCTTACATTTGTATTTTTATTATATATATATATAATGTTTAAAATTTTTTAGCACATATGCACACATATGTGTCAAACATTTTGGAGATAAAATTACAAGGTTTTCCTATCTTAAAAAAGAACTTTAGAAATAAATTAACCTATTAGTCATAGCAACATTATTGATTTGTTATGGTGGCAAATAAATAATGTTGTTATGGCATACATTTAAAATATGTAACAAAACATTTTATATTCACGAGTTTCAGCTTTCTTAGTCATTAAAATTTGAATTACAAATATAATTTAAACTATATCCAACTCTCGCATAGTTATTTTTTTTGTTTCTAAGATTCTTGCAATCCAATACGCTTTAAAAATAAGTACTGGAATTGGACACCCTTTAGAATCTTTTTCTCCTCTAACCTCAAGGGGCGATCATGGAAAATTCCCCATCTTAAGCCGGTCGTTGGAACCTGATACGGGAACCCTAGAGCATTTCTTCAGCTCGAAATTTCATCATCTTGTAGAGTTGGAGCGTCTTGATCTTCCCGCTGTTTTACCTTTTTTCATTGCCTCCTCCACTTCCCGCAGGCGTTGCCATGACTACGGCATCCTTTTCGCTATCAACTATGGATCGATATTCACCACGATTATGGTGGACGACCGACCCTTGCTGTATGAATATATCATCAGCACAGGGAAAGCTTATGAAATAAAACTTTTTCCCTGTTTTATCCCCATTTCTGAGAACCATGAATGTAAAACTGCATGTTGGCAAAGGGATTTTCTGCTTCCCACTCTTACTATTCCCTTACTTTAAGCTGCTAGCTAAGAAGCAACAGATACTTTCTATTGGTGTGATTTTTATTGAAATTTTTTTCGCTTAGTTCTGAAAAATATACTTCTGTTTATTTCACAGCACAATACTGCTGTTGAGAAATTAAGAAAAAAATAGTATGTTTTACGAATACTTGGTGAAATTACAAACTAATAGCAAAAACAAGTTTTTCATTGTTTATGAAAAAGTTCTTAAAATAATTTACTCGCTTACCAGTAAGAGTTTATCACAAATTGTAGAATTTTACTCAAAAATCAAATTGTGTTCTATACACATCAATTTACTAAGTTTGTTAATTTAAAGTAAAACAAGATAATAAAAGAATATAAGGAAATTGAACAAATGTAAATTCAAATAACAATGCACTTTAAGAAATATATCTAAAACAAATAATAAATACGATTATTACTGTATCAATTATATTTGTTATTAATTATTTGAAATATTAATTATTTAAAAGGAAATCTAAATAGCATTAACAAGGTCAATTTCCCAAGATTAATTTTAAATTCTATATTTTTGACATCAATCATCAAGATCAATTGTTAAATGATCTTGATTGGTAACTAAAAATCCAAATGTTATGAATAATAATGTTACCAAACGTTATTAACAAGTGAAACAAAACATCACATATTGCTCCCTTTATTACATTTTTTTAAAACTTTTTTACACTTTGCAAATATTTTAAGTAATGAAAAAATAGCGGTCTTCAAAATAATTTCTTTGCACTAACAATTACTATTTCTTTATCTGTTTTCCATCACTGTCAACATAAATGTCATCACTGTGAGACATGCTTGGAGAAATAGATTAGTACCTATTTTATTCATGAAGATCCAACATCTTATATTGAAAGCTATGAGGAAAATAATTTATTTTATTAAAAATAAACTATTACAGTTAAGAACGATGCATAAAAAGCAAATTATTTTTCCACTGTTTCATTAAAATCTTGCGGAAAAATTTGTGCGAAGACTTGCGCCAATATTAAATGTCATAAAACGAAACCCTGTAACTATAAACCTCCAATCTTGCCAGACACCTGATCATTATAAATAATATAATTACAATATGAATAGATGTGTTATAGTAATTTCATTCAAGTTTTAAATTATTAAATTATTCGAGCCATAGATCTTCAATGCAAACTTGATGATAAATTCATAAACCAATAAAACTAAATAAATAACTATTTTTCTCGTCTCTTGCTCCATAGGATGTATTTATTGATTGTTATTATACATAATGCACATTTATTATGAAATTGTCTAGAAATATTGCCGAGAAATTATCAGAATTAAAATAATTTATTTAGATTTACAGATCAAATTTATATTAAGATGATAACTATAAAATAATCAATACGTCTCTATTTCTGCCATCTATATTTTTCCATCCAATCTCTATTTATCTCTCTCTCTCTCTTTATATATATATATATATATATATATATATATATATACAGGATGATTATAAAAGAAACTATCTCGATATTTGGGACCTTACCTCTCATACTATTCACAGAACAGAATGAAATTTTAGCATAAGGTATTTTGATGTATGTGCTCAAGAATGATATAGAAAACAACAGTATCACTCAAACAGCTATTGTTAAAATCAAAATATTTTGAAACTTTCAAGAGACAACAACCAGTTTTTTGTATTGGAATGCGATCTCCATATTGAAAAACATTAAATAACGTTGGAATGTCACGTGTAACAAAAAACTCCCCTGAGGTAGGTAAGGAAAAAGTAAAAAGGATTTTGTCGTGTACCAGAGCATTATTCGTTTCATTCACGTCAAACATCACACTGTTTCTTCGGCTGAGATCTTAGCTTGATTAGTCCTCTACAAGAACGAGAAGAATAAAACCAAGAAACTCAAATTTCGGGTTATACGTAAGACACAGTAATGACTGACATTGTCACGCTAAGTGAAAAAAAGGCACTGTGAAATGCGAGCCGCGTATGTTGCTTTCCGCCATTCCGAACAAGATGCCACACTCAAAGAAAGAACATTGGGAAATCGTAAATGTTTATTAACAGAATGGACAAAATGTTGCAGTGACATTGCGTGTTTACCACAGAAACCATGGATTATGGTGAAGCCCGTGCACTGTCGTAGCTGTACGAGTCTTGATTCATAAATTTGAAAAACTGGTTGCACATGCAACTGAAGGACCTTCCATTCCCATGGAAACTGTTGCAGAAGCACAGTTCATCCTACAAGTGGACGTGATGTGTCACGAGTTCTGAACCTGCCGAATTCAACTATCCGCAAGATTCTGCATTCTATTCTAAACATGTTTCTGTATTAATTCCAACGTGCCCAGATGTTGGAAGTTGGAGACTATCAATTATGGCTGTATGTTGTGAATTCATTCCTTATCCAAAGATGATAGCAATTATGCATTCTGTAGACTGATAAGGCACATTTCCGGTTAACTGATTACATGAATTTCGAAAAATTATGTCCAAATGATGTGCTTACATGTTCATTACAGGTGGAAAAAGTGACTGCATGGTGTGGTATAACGAGTACTTTCATCCTTGGCTCTTGGTTTCTTGAAGAGGTTACTGATGGTGATCTGCAAACGTGTGCAGTAACGAGTGCTAGCTATCTGGGCTTGCTAACTCGTTATTTGATTCTCGCAATGCAACGATAAAATGGTGGTCTACTATCTGAAGTTGTGTTGATGTAAGATGGCACTCCTCCACATAGGGTCTTTAGTCAAATGTGTCACTATACTGTTTAGTCAACAATTTGGTGACAAAGTTATCTCCCGTCATTTTCCATTTCCATGGCCACCAAGGTCTCCTGATCTGACACTAATGGATTTCTGGGTGTTGGGATATCTGGAATCCAAAGTGTATCAATTTCGTCCACAAACTGCATCTGATATGAAAGATGTATTCAGAACTGCGGTTCAAGAGATCCCTATTGTTATGGTACATATTGAAGTGTTATCCACCATCCGCCGCATGCAAAGTTTCATCGTGTGTGAAGGAGATCATGTAGAAAATTTGTGAAACACCAAATGTTTTATTTTAACATGATTCACTGTCCTTATTGGTTGTTCTCATATTTAGCCTATTTACCGCTATTGATTTTCTGGTACAGTTGCCATTCGAAAGCTATTTAGGATTTTTTTGAATGGAGATCTCAGTCAAATTTAAAAAACTTGGTGTTGCCGTTTGATATTTTCGAAATTTTCTCACTGCAGCCGTAACTGTTAGAGCGACGCTGTTGTTTTCCATATCATTCTTGAGCTCACAGTTCAAAATACATCATAACAACACGCATATATGTGTTGTTATAGATTTATTTAAAATCATCATCGCAACGAAAAGAATTTGCAAGTTAAAGTCAATTTTATTCGAAAAATCAAAGTATAATCAATTTAATAACTTAAAAATCTAATATCAAAATTACGACATTATTTTTATAAAATTACATTTCTTTAGATATATTAGGTTAGTTTCGAAAAATATTAATTTTTTTCTTATTGATTAACTTTACACTCCGGAATGTGCCTAAGCCTACTGCATAATCTATTTGCAGACAGCTCTGTCATCAGTCTTTCTCTTTCACTTGATTAACATTAAACATTTTAGATCACATTCGGATCATCATCCAGGCATCTTCTCTTAAGTCTTCCTCTTGGTCTGTTGCATATTGGCTTCCAGTGATGGAGTTTTGCCATATGATTATGAATTTGCTTTTCAATGTGACCTAGCCAAGATAAACGTTGTGCCTTATTAAATTTCTCTATGTTTTTGTCTTTAATAACTGCTTCTATTTCATTTTTAGTTACTATTCTCCATAGATAATCATAATTTACTTGAATTGATCCATATATCTTTCTTAATATTTTAATTTCGTGTATGAAGTAAATAATATCTTTAAATGTCCAAGATTCACCACCGTGTGTCAACCACATTTTGAATAATTGTTTTGCGTATTTTTAATTTGATTACTTTAGGGATTAGTTTATTTCTATCCCTAACTATTTTCAAGTTATTAAGATATAACATTATCTCATAGATAACGTTATATCCTAACATTATCTTCGGGATGTTGATACAAAAAAAAGCACCAATTAATTGTTTTTCATTTTAACAAGAAAACCTGACACCTGATTACAAAATCAGATTAATTATTCGAGATAATATGTATACATTCCGTCATAAACTTTTGACAATCTTTTATGGAAGTAAAATTCTTGAGTTACAATGAAGATCCAAAGCATTTATTAAAATATCATGTACAATGCATTTTTATCTTTATTAAAATAAATATCATAATACTATTTTATTTATCGATAATGATAATTTCAACAATACTAATTGAGAGCTCTGCATCAGATATGGTGGTTTGAATTTGCTTCAAGATTAATCACATAAAAATAGATATAAGATAGATTTTGATACTTTCTATAGGATAAATGAGATAAGAAGTTACATAATTATATAAAAAGCTGAGATATCAATCATTTTCATCAGCTAGCTTTATTTTTCACACAAGTCACTTTCATTATTTATTTTACCCAGAAAACAAACGAGATGTAATCATAAAACCCTTCCTTCACCTAATCGGTAACTGAGCTATCAGTTTCTCATAATAAGAGATAAAAGCCACAACAAAATATAGCGTTGATGGAATTGAATTTCATTTTTTACACCAATCTCATGGGGAATTTTAAAAGATTCATCTTATCAACTGTCAACAAAAACAAACATTGTATTTTATTTTATGATAGGCCATTAATATTTTAGATTGTTTTTGAAAGGTTTTCCTGCAAAATGTTGTGAAATTTGAAGAGGATATAATTTAGTTTAAAAACACATTTGGTAAGTGCATTTTTAACTGCAAAATACAGCTCGAGTGATTGATGTAATAGTTAAATGCATTACTGAGTTACTAAGTTCATAATTTTACCTTTAAGAACATTGCTACTTATGATTATTAAAACAGCTATTCATTTCTTTTCAAAAAAAATTAAATTATTTAAAAATATTTCTGGTATTAGTAATTATTTTAATCTCTCGAAATTTATTTTGTAATCACTATTTTCTTCATTTAATTATTTGAAATTTTTTGTAATACAAAAAATTAGTATTGGATTTGGGAAATATCAATACCAAAAATTGCTTTGAAAATTTTTTCGTTTAAAAAATAATTTAAATGTACTTATATGGCACGTGTTATGAATATTTAATTGTATGTTTTGCAGCTTAATTAATTAAAAATATTTTTTAAATAAGTTAAAGCATTATTTTTATTTTCGTGAAATGTTGTTTTCAACAGGAAAAAAATAAAATAATCAAAGAATCTAAAAAATTATTTATCATATGAAACAGGGCCGTGGTGGCCTGGTTGGTTAGGGAGTCGTTCTAGATACTGGAAGGTGGTAAGTTCGGATTATCAGAAGATCCGTCGTGTTCCCTAATGGAGAGTGGGGCACGTAAAATATATCATCCTCCATGTTCCCATTCCAAATTAATACCTCTGGGGGTGTTAGGAGCTAGGCTATAGGTCTTCTCTGGCTTCCATCTCTAAATTGGAAGACTCAGATGGTGCTGCCATCTATGAGCCAAAGTCGTACTTCCACTCTCGTATGGAGGAGGGATGCTCTGTTCAAAAACGAAAGACGCTTTTTTTAACTTCAATTAACCAGTATCCGAAGGGCGGGCTTGGCTTCACCTAGTGTCATTATTAACAACAACATTATCATATAAAACAGAAAAATTTTAACATGTTCTTTGTCATAAATCCAATTACAAAAAATCTTTCAAACAAAAGCGTTTTTATAAAATTGTTCCAAAAACTGATTTATTGTGATGTAAACTAAGGTTCAACAAATTATGGTCATCGGCCTAATTCATTGAAAGCATTATTTAAATTGCAGCTTATTGAAAAATTCCAGGAATTCCACTTCTTGAAAGATTAGAATTCTTAAATGAAGATAATATTGTTAAGCAGGAAAAAAATAATACTCTTAAAACGTTATAATTAAAATAATGTTAAGTTGTAAATTATCACAAAGAAGTTTCATACTTGAAACTGGATCACAAAGAAAAAATATTCTGTTCGTAAATTCGTATGAATTTACTTAATTTGTATAATTTTCAAGATAGCTTTAGGTTGATAATTAAAATTAATTATCAAGAAATACCAGATTATTTAAATCTTAAATTTAAATGTTTCAAAAACCTTAAAATCATTTATTTTTTTTGAGATATAAATTTTGTTGCGGTAATTATTTGATTCTATAATTCAATTCTGAGAAAATGTGGTCACTGAGAAAAAAAGTCACACGCTGCTTCATGTTGAGATAAGTACAATTTTAATTGAAAATTAAAAACTGTTTCTACTATAATTTTCTGCATTTTTCTCTCACTGTAATTAAAAATTTATTGACATTGTAGTGTATGAAGTTTCATGCCCAAATATTATTAGGAAAGCGCTAGTCTTTCGGTTTCTATCGTTAAATCTTTCGAACCTATTAAATAACAGCTTTACGTGATTGCAGACAAGTTCAGACATGCTTTTGAGTTATTGTCCATCACGCTCTTCAATATTTCTGGGCACGAATTCTAGACTTGGAGGCGTTCTCTTGCAAACCACATTCCTCTTCTGGCTTACAAAGTAGTTAATCTCCTTTCCTTTCCTACCCATCCCATCTCAAGGAAAGGAGTGGGTGGTCCGATGACCCTTGTTTATTCGATCGATCCCAACTTTAGCGATCGGATAGGATCACGTGATTGATCGCGATCTCCCCCCGAAAGAAAAACAAGTAAAGCAGGAATTTCTTCTTAGGAAAACTTGAGAAAGGAAAGGCTTATTGGTTTTAGTTGTCCTCCCCCAGCTCTTGCTAAGTGCTTGGTTGAGGAGGAAATGCGAATTAAGATTGGAAGCCCCCAAACAAGGGCAGATGTTTGCTGAAGTTGAGGGGAGATGAGGGTGGGAAACAAAGCAGACAATTGAAATTGCATGTTAGATTCCCGGAGACGATGCTTGAGGTTGAGGCTAAGAAATTAGAAATAATCTCGTAACCAAACTTTGCATTACACAACAGTAAAGTGATTTGATTATTTCAACATATATAAGACTCTTCTTGATGATTATTTGAAGAAACATTTCATTTTTAACTTCTGTAATTTAAACTTGCTATCCTTATTATAATATTCCTCACCAGAAAAGACACGTAATATGGTGTAAAAAACGATAACATCAAATGATGTATTCGAATAGAGTTTGAAATAAAGTTTCACATTTCAATTTCCAAGGAGTCAGATACATTTCTATATATTCCTGTCCATCAGACGATACCTTGCTCTTATTAATATAAAGAAGATATTACTCTCAATCCAACAGACAGCATTGCAAAAGTTTCATACCTTTGTTTTAATACCTTTGCTAAAAAGAACAGTTTACAAATGAAGGGCCATATTTGCACACCACTATTGAGGAAATCATGAAAACTTCCAAGCACTCACTTCAATAAATACATTTTTTTACTAGGATACAGAAACTATGTCCTAGTGTAAAATCATCTCTGTGCCCTAGTACTTTTTCCAACAGTTTCTCTGCCACAGTTGTACTTGTGATTAGTTTTCACAGTTATTTAATCTATACAAAAGTTCTCGTAATTTCCATATTCCCTACATAAAATTAACTGATAGTTAACTAAACATTAGAAAAATAGGAAAAAATCTTTAATTTATTAGCAAATTAATCATCTTTATGCAAGTTTATTTTAAAGTAGGGCTAATGTGTTTGAATTTTAAATTGAACTTACACATTAACAACTTAAAATTCTTTTTCATCACTTATTCTTTTCAAAGAACCTTATAAAAAACTATTATAAAGAAAAACGTATTATCCTTATAAAGAATACGTTAAATTAAAATAATTTTCGTTAGCTCTGGAAAATGCATGAATGTTAAATATATTTAAAAGTGATAAATAATAAAATTTAGTTTTTTATAAGTTTAATTTTTTCATAATAGTATTCATACCGAGAAAAGAACTGTTTAATTTTTCAATTTATGTTTTATAATAGTTAAGAAGATTCTATTAAATTCAAGTCTCCACAGGGCCATTTTGGTGGAAGTAGCACGATGTTCTATTATTAAATTCTCCACTTTAACCTTAGCAGCAAAGCGAAAGATCAATTATGGAGTAGCACTGGGCAAGCTGGCGGGTTGTCTGATTTACTTTAGGCCATAAAGAAGCTTGTGGCTGCTACCTGCATATTTCGCGAGAAAAGCTTCAGCGGTTGGATGTGACCGTAATCACATAATAGCTGCTTAAGGCAGAGATTGCGGATCATGCAAAATGTCTGGGCTTTTAATGTTGGGTGAGTGGTAAAAGCTAGTGTCACTTGTTTTATAACTATATAACTACCAATATTTCAAGCAATTACATTATGATTACTCATTTTCTAATTTCTTGACGATTTAGTCAATAATAAACTAATCAGTGATTTAATGTCGAAAATTTAAAATTTCGTGTCTAATTACATCTTTTTTCTTCATAATACAAAAATGCTGTTTTAACATATTTATTCTTTTGTATTACCTTTTCTTCAAGCAAAAGAACTTAAAGTCAAGGCCGAAGTAGATCCATATATATTTTACTTGATTATCTTTGAAAAAAAGTATACCAATTACCATCTAACAAATTATTTTTAGATTGTTTGATTTTATAATTAATGTATGTTTTTTAACATAAATATAACATTAATCGCAAAGTTAAAAGAGTTGCATAATATTTGGTTTTTTATCACACAATTTAACTAATAATTAATTTCGTTTCTGTAGTCATTTTTAATTTATTTCTTATGAATCATAATGAATATAATGACGACATAATATCCGGTATATTCATTTTTATATTAAAATATAAATATTGAATAAAGTGTTGCTAGGAATATATGGTGTTTATTTATTTATTACTTTTACTGACATAAAAATAAGCTGGTTATAAGGTTGTACCAGTATTATAATCATGAATGCAAAAATTTTAAAATTTTAAGAAAATGGTTCCCATTAATAGTTATAAATACAAACTTACTAGCTTGTTACACACATGTTAGTATAACAAAATCTGAAGTATGGTTAATGAAAGAAAATGAGGCTATTTAGGTTGCTTCCGTAAGGTACGCGAAGCCAGCAGATCTGTAAAAATGTAACACTTTTTGGAGCGGTCGATGCAAAAGGGGTGGGAATGTGAGCCCAAATATAAGAGTCGACAATCGATTGATACATTAACTGACCTTCCCTTTCTCACTGTGACCGCAATTCTGTTTTCCTTACATAGAATCAGTCTGTGTTACTACTGATTTTATGAGGAAGCTATTCATAGCCGTGCTCGCTCAACATGCACGGCCAGGGAGCCGGATTGTTAATGAATTGGAATTCCTTTCACGAAGTGGTGCTTTTATAAAAGAAAGGCATGTTCGCTGTAAGCGACTTTATATGTGTTCTACAAAGGAAAAATAATTAAACGTCGTTTGATAAAGATTCTGATACAAACAGAATATAAATGGATGTTTCTGGGATATCTGGATATAAATGTTTTTATCTCTTTCTAAATATTTTGTTTTAAATGCCGAGATTTCATACACACACAAGCAAACCTTTTAATAAAGAAATTTGTCTAAATTTTATGGTTAATGCAAATTCTTAAAAATATTAGCTATTTTATTTAAAAAATACAATCTAGTTTTAACTTGATATTTTGAAGATGGTCAAAAAAATTTTTTTTTCTTTAATCAGTACATACACATATAAAGTAGAAGCATGGCAAACTCTCAACTGAATTTTTCAGTTGTTGAATGACGATAGTAACTAATAAAGTTTTGCTATATCCAAAAAATCAAGACAAAATATTTAATTTGAGATGTTTATTATCCTTAAATAATGAGCCGTTTCAAAAGTTATAAAAATCTCACAATCGCTTGCACATCAGACATGTTACTGTTCAAAAGGCAAATAACACGAACAAGAGAAAATCGAAGTTTATCTAAAAGCACAAACTCTAGGTGATAAATTAGTATAAAGATACCAAACGCCTATTTATGTGCTTTTTTAATATATACAGAACCTTCAGTATACGGCCATTAAGATATTAAATACAGAATTGAACTTTAGCTAAAAATTTGACGTGATTTTATTTCTGTGATGAAATTATCATTGAACTCACTATTGGAGAATTTGGTCTGTAATGTAGCATCAAAGATGTCCGAAGACATGCTTGCTGTTCTAAAAAATCATATTGTTCAATATGTCATCGAACTTTTCATGAAGATATTTGTAATGTAAAGGAAATCTTTTTTTTTTGACACATGTTTTGTGACATTGTCTGATTCCTTAAAAGCATGCAGGTAACTAATTTGTCTTCTATGGAGAAAAGGAAGGAAGGAAATCTAACACAGAATTCTAGGATTCATGACAATTGCACATTCTGTGCAATTTTCTTCCTTACACAAGCCATGATGAGCTTTTTATCGAAAAGAATGCTCAAATGGAACCATTTTTTGAATCTACAAAAGAAACTTACCCTTTATAGACAATGCAGTTATCACTAATGTTACTTACTTTGTATGAAATACGTTGATAAATTATTTATGCATCAAATCATGCTCTAATAGTCTAATAAATTTTCAAAACTCAACATCATCTCTTCCATGCATAGAAATTTCAGTATCCAATAGTATATACATTCATCTTTCTTAATTTCAAATCTTTGAGTATCAAAAAATATAGAATTTTACCATTCATTCTGAACAATGAATTTTTGCTATATGTTCTTTCTATAAGATTTGTATTCATTTTAATTCATTATAAACCAAAAATTAAGGAATTTGTACATAAAAATAAAATTAGTTATTTATTTATATTTATTACCTTCACACTTATGACTAGTATTAAATATAGAATTTACCTCTATTTTTGTATTTATATAAATTTGAATCTTAGTGAAATATTTTTCAGTTTTTATTTATTTATTCATCATCACACCTAAATTAGTTTAGGAAGTAACTTTAAAAATTCCCATAAATTCATCTCCAGAACCTCCATTTTGTAGCTCTCAAGGAAATTATACAAGTTAATCTAGTTGAGAACATACATATATAGGGATAACTGAGGCAAAAACCTAATTTATTATATTATTAAAATTTATTGTATTATCATAAACTAATTTATTAAAACCTAATTTGTTGTATTGTTATTATTACTGAAGCCCATTAAAATGCAATTATATTAACCCTGAAAAATATTTATAGTTTATAAATCAAATTAGTTTTATTTCAATTGAATTTCCAATATATTTGCATTCAATTTTTTTACAACTATAATTTAATTACTTTAAATTAAATATTTTTCAAGTTACTGGAAAAATTCCCAAAAATTAAGAAATATTTAAAAACATTTAATAATATGCGAATGCATTTTGAATCTCTTTGTCAGCCAAAGGCGTTTTCCCGAATCATTTTCCATTATCTTAATCATGGGAAGGAACATCTAAAATTCGTGGAATTTTTCATTTGAATAAGTGACCAATATGAACCTATAATTAAAACAATCTGGTAAGTAATTTTCCACTATTTTTCAAACTGATAAAAGTATTTTTCATTAATATAAAAGGATTTTTTAAGCAAAAAAATCACATATTTGACACAAATTAAGGACTGCTGTTTGTTAAGTATGAATAATTTCCAAAATCTGAAAATAACGATTTTATCGAGTTATTACAAATTTTATTACTTTTTTAATCAATAAAAGATTAAAAATAATTTTATTAATTTGAAACTCAAATGGCTGCACAATTTCATTATTTCTTACATGAATAAAAAAATAACGGAATTTTTCTAGATAGAATTCTTTAAAGAATGGTTAAGAGATTAATTTTTAAATTATCATTATTACGAACAAATAATTTCTTTAAAAGATTAAAATAATTAAATATGTAAGGAAAATCATTAGTTTTCGTCCTCAAAAATATCTCATCACGTTATCATTTGTTTTATAAGTGATTAGTTGGTTTCTGGGGTTTATGTCGTCGTACCCATGTTTTATAAGTAAATCTTTTTGAAAATATTGAGGGAAAACCTTTTTAAATAGGAAATTAAAACAAAAATAAAAAAGATCATGAAAATTCAAATTCAAAAGAAATATTTAATAATTTGCAAAACAAATTCAAATAAAAAGTAAATTTCAATTCAAACTAAATCAAAATACGAACCTTTCTTAAATAAAAAAAAGTCAGTATTTATTTCTACTCTAACTAAAATATAAAAGTAATTCTCTCTCAGAGCATTAAAATAGGCTTACCAAAATATCATATATATATATATATATATATATATATATATATATATATAGTGCATAATGCAGTTAAAGAAAAAAAACACAATACATATAGCCTTTTAATATATTTACATTAAATATTTTTGAATTTTATATTTTGACCATAAAGTTTTAACATTGTACATATATGAATATATTGAAATGTAGAAAGTTTTAATTATATATATATATATATATTAATATGGTACTTATATATATTATTATTTATATATATATATAAATAATAATTGTTTTTGAGTTTCGTTTTTAATTTAAAGAATGATAAAATGATTCTAATATATTTTGGTCATGTCAACAGTAATAACGAATTTTTGAGATAAACTGCAGTTATTTTAAAATCATAAATTTAGAATAAATTTTAACTCATGGGTTTGAGAAATAGATTTAAAACGGGACTTTAACGAAAAGATAAGTGATATACAGGATGCTACATAATTACCACTAAACTATTTACAGTTGATTACCATCTTAATCTGTAATATTGTCTAGTAATAAGTATGAAAGTATAGTGACCTTTCGGTAGTGCTTTGCACTTCCAAGGCACAGGTCAAAGGCTCAATACTCGGGCAAAGCAAGCTCGACTCATCCTTTCACTTCTTCAATAAGTCCATAAATCTGAAGAAGTCTGCTTTGAAACTAAAAACTGGAGGTTTTGTGTTAGGCTAAGCACCAAGCATCGACATATGCGTCACACCCGAGGGACTTCGGTCAAGAACAACTTGGCACCATGAGGGCTGTATAGTCGCACTAAATTCAGTTTAGTGAACACGATGTAATGTAGTTGTAAAAATAGTAGCATTTTGGATGATTCAAAACATAGTTTATTAAATATACAAAAATTAATAAATCATGAAGAATATCAATACTACCTTAGATAAATCAAAAGAAATGCACATGTACATAATATGTTAAATGATTTTTAAATGAGGGTTATGCATTGTCGCATTTTTTTTAAGATTATCCGTTGCAAGAGCGTCATTTATGATCTTAATTTGCCTTAAATGGACTCTTTCATCCATGTATCCAAAATCATTTTTAATAACGATTATTTCTAGAAATAAAGCTATAATGATCTTATTACCACAATACTGAGCCATGGGAGACTAATGAAATATTGTATTCATTGGTCAGATGAATAAAGTTTCCATTATACAATGACGGACTTATAATCTGGTCGTATATTTAAATGTCTGTAGACTTGTATAACTTTTGCCACCTTTATCAAAAGTTATACAAGTCTACAAACAGCTTTGCTGTTGTTGCTGCATGTTTCAATATACACAGCTCAGAGCTGGTCTCTAGCAGTTTGATGGAGGCTGCCGATTCTTCGTAATTTATCAGCAGAAGACTCTTCAATACGTGAGCTACCACTCAAGAGGCATTACACCTAAGTCTGTTTTTACACGGTCTTTTTGTACACGGTTTTG
>JAPDSC010101026.1:0-13768 GCA_026290005.1 Latrodectus geometricus | reverse complement strand
TAAACATTTTCTTAGTGATTTTATACATCCTTATGCAACAAGAAGGAAACTTCCTCCAAGAGAACATAATCTAAGATTAAAAATTAATAATCTCCTGACAAAGTATGCCAGATATGTTAACCGGAAATAAAATATTCCGTTGTTAGTCATGAACAGTAACATTTTTTGTAGAGATTGTTTTAAGATTATTGGTTCGTTTGTGTCTCAATGAAAATTCTTTTTAACATAATAGAGCTAATTAGACTAGAGCCTATTTCTACACAAAATAATGTGCAATAATAAGGCAATGAAAGAAGGAATCGAACGCATGAGCTGCTGAACGAGAGAACAGACTACTAACCATTAGGCTATCAGTTTAGTCATTCCATTCTGGAATTCTCACTGAGATTCCCGCAATTAGCTAGAATGAAATTTGTTAGACATTTTGCAATATGTTTCTGAATATCTAATTTGCAGAAAGAAAGGATTCAAAATCGACTAATCTTTCTTAATTTTGAATTATGGTCAAATAGTTAGGTGAACTGGTATACTTCATTATATTCTAGACTACATTATGGCCATGACCTTGTTGACAAGTCTTTGTTGCCATTATATGATGTGACGGATCTTTGCCTGGTCAGATCTAGACCCCATTATATTCCCAATCCCTCGGGATCACCTCTAACCAGAGTGTTTTATGATCTTTTATATATATATATATTGTAAGAGTGCATTGAAGTAAATAAAATGCAGCAAAAATCTTATGCATAAGCAGTTTTTTGGATTCGGATAATTCCAGTGTAACATGTATATTCTCTAAGATAAAGGATGAAAAATAATATACATTTCAATTCGCTTTTACGTTTCCGGATTTTATGTTTCCCTTCAGTTTACACCGATGTTTTCTGGTCCCTTCACTTTTTTCTATGATGTTAAATTATTCTGAGTTTTACATTTTCGAAATTAAAAATTTCCCAGCGTTTTGAAGTCATTTCAAATCTGTGGTCACCATTTTTTTCATAATAATTTTGCATTCTCTCGTAATGTTCTCTCTTGCAACGAGACTTATCTCGCCAGCTCTGAATTCCGATCTTTCTTAGAGTTCATCCATGATGGAAATAGGTCTCTTTTCAATCGTTCATTCACTCGTATACAAGAGAAGCACATTACTAGTAGTGAAATGTGCTCTTCGTTATAATGTCGGGACTACTATGACGGTAGTAGTAGTATGAGAAATACTTCCAAAACCATCAGAAAGAAGAAAGTGAAGATATTAATCTTAATTTCTGTATGGGAAAAATTGAAAATAGATTATGAAGTTAAAGATACATTAATTTTGACGATGAACTTAGAAATGTGCAAACAGTGTCGGTAGAAAGTTATTAATTTCAATTCAGGAAAGTTGGCTGGTTTTAATGGCACAAGGTCCAAGTAAGGACAAGCTGCGCCATTCATTTCAGGAAGAATAGTGGTAGCGATTTTGATGATTACAATAATGGTGATACTTTGCCTACTTGTTTAGAAGTTTCTGTAATAAAGAAAATAAAATATATATTTCTGTAGCAGATGGTGCTGTGAATAGTTTTTGACCGTGTCCACGTACTTGAAATGCAAGTTGAAAGAATTCACCAGAAGATGGCGAAACAGTCATCCAAATAAGAGTTTTTAAAAAACAGAATTTTTGTATTTTAATATATTTTATTTAATAAAAGTAGATTGCAAATTTTCGGTATTTTATTACATGTCCAGAAGGATTTACCCTCTGTTTACATTTTTTCAAGATTTACACAATTTTTGGTGGTCTCTTCAAAAGTGTAAAAGAGATTACTGTATTATAAAATATGTTATAACTATTTTAATAATTAAAATGGACTTACATTCTTCATATTTTTTTATTTTACTTTCTATTTAATTATAGGATAATTTTTAAAGTTTTGAATTTCCTATGGCATACTTTTAAACTGCTTTTTAAAATTCTAAAACTTTTTAAGTGAAACGTGTTAAAATATAAGTCATTTACTTTTTAGTTTAAGTATTAATCTACAATTTATAATTGTTTATGTATTAATTAATATTAATTAAAAGAAAAGTAATTGACTTATATTTTATCACAATTCACTTAAAGTTTTAAAAATTTGAATTAAAAGAGAGCGATGTTTTTGATTGTATTACTTAATGCTATTTTAGCCAACCATAAAAAGCTCTTTCTTTGCAAAAATATTTGCAATTTTAAATAACATTTAGGAGATAAATCACTAATTTACAATTGCTAATAAACATCAAGATGCCACAAAAAGGTTTTGCTTCAGTTCTAATTAAATAGATGTTGGAATTGGGATTAAACTGTGTAGTTATATAATGCAATACAAACATGTTAGAAATATACATTTCTCGGGTGGTACTTGATTTGCAAGAATGATTTCCAATTGAATATTTGTAGTGAATTAAAACCTTAAATAATCTAATGTGTTAAATTTAAAAGTATTTAAATTTTCAGTACATACTTATCAACATCATTGCCATACCTTAATCGTCTTGGAAAGTCCAGTTCACTTTTAGTGTCCAGGACTTGATGTAGATTGCAATGTCCCGCAAATTCCATGCATATAAAAACTTTATCCCAAACAGGAGCAACGTGAAGTATTGAAATGAGATGAGGGTGGCGTACATTGACAAAATTTCGCTCCCCAATGCACGACAAACCCTCTTGTGTTACCTTCAAAGCAAATTTTCTTCCTGCAAATATGAGTCAAATAATGTATAAGCAAAAGAATGAATAACCTAGATACTGGAATGATAATTGTAGCTATTAAATTACGAGTGACTGTTAACTGAGATTTTTAATTTAGCTTATTTTAACAATAAGTTTAAAACTTCAAAATTAGAAAGTTTTAACTCATCATATTCGATAATAAAATAGAATGATGTTAATATTCTGACTTTGATCAGAGGACTTCAGGAGAATATCAAGAGTTAATTTTCAAACCTCAAATTATAGCATGTGGTTAAGAGATCATTTCTAAAATCCATATTTGGGAATAATCTTACACGAAATGTTGTATTTATTAAAATAGTATTAAAATTTTATTTCATTGAAATGTAAAAGCCAAAGTGATGGAAAATCAGTTTGTTTTCTAACTTTCTCTTAAAGCTAAATTTTTGAATGGAAAAAACTCTACTAAGATTTACTCTAATCAAAATATTGTTTGGGGGAATCCATGTTTGGATTTGCTACATTTATTGTATGTGAGTTTTCTTATCATTCACAAGTATATCAATAAGATAACTTATAGTTTCATGGAGAGAAAGTAATATTGTCATGATACTTTAACATTTATTACAGCAAGTGAAAATTATGAAAATTTCAGTTTTAAAAAATATTAAATTGCTTGATATTTTTCTTCAAATGAAACTTTCGGAAAATATTAGCAATTACTTCAGGATAATATCCTGAAGTATTTGCTGCTAATCTAAGCTCACTAAAATGTAATATAAAATCCAAGAGTTTCGGACGACATTTTCAAATCAAGAGATATTGAAGACATTTTCATTTCCCTCCTTTAAATAATCTCAAATTACAGAAAGGAAACATTATAATTAAGTAACATACTTCAGAAAACATTTCTTACAGTATGCACACTCGTGCAGTGTATTATTTTTACAAATATAAGCTTTTTGAACTTTTCGTTTATTTAAAGCCTTTAATTTTGTTTTCTTCAACATTAAGTTGTTTCTTTAGGTGAAATAAATCAATGCAACAGTTTGAAACTTCCACCAGTTCATTTGCCATTTTACAATTATTTTAAGGAATAAATTCTCATTGGGTCACTATAGGTTTCTTTAGCGTGTCACTCTCTTACTTGATCACTGTGAGAAATGTTGCTCTAGATATGCATAAATTCAGTTTGAACAAATTAATCATACTGGTGTAATTTATTCATTTTTATAATAAAAATTAACATCCATGCTGCACGAAGCAATATTAAACAGGATTTTAAGAGGTTTGGTTTCCTTGTCTCTCAACAGATATTTTTTGTACTTGTGAGATAATATTGTATACTACAGGATTAGTTTTTTTTATTCTCAATCACTGCAAACATCTAAGTTTGAAATGGGAATAATTTGATTTGATTTTACTAGGGCAAGATATTCAGATGGGATAACCTAGGCCGAAAACCAAGTAATCCCTTATAAAAATAAGTGCTTGAGTAAATACTTGCATAATTGGTAATCATTGCATAAGAATTTATTAATGAATGGTTCAGAATAAAGATATTTAAACAAAGTTAAGAAAACTAGAAAAATGAGACAGCTATTAATAATATTAAAAATTCCAATGGCTCAATCCAAAGTCACAATCATACAACATCACGATGTCTTAATTTTTGCCTTCCATAGTGAAAGAGCTTCTTGATCACGAAGTTCATCCAATAATTCTGCTTCTGTAACATTAATGATGTCACGGCTAGAAAGAACATTTTATAAAAGTTTAAATGAAAACTGAAGTTTCTTGACTAGAAATAAACCCAATTTTTTTTTAAATTACTGATTACCAAAGCTTGTTTCAAGTCAACGTGAAGCAAGATCATAATTGTTTGACATTTAGTATTGTTACCAATAGATGTGAGTAGCTTTTGCATAAAAAAAAAGTCTTATTGCATGAAAAGTATTAGGTAAGCTTATCAGCATATCACGAGTAGATGAATTTACTTCAAGAATTTATAAATATCTTAAAGATTCAGGCTCGCTGGCACCGTTCCACTATGGAACTACAAGGGATGGTAGCCACCGGCTCTGGACTTCCCTGCTATGGCGCTTCTATACGTTATCTATACATACATTTTTAACGTCAAGGACATGTGATCTCTTCACTTGATACATTACACTTAACTATGATTATCTTGAATTAAGAAACGTTTAATATTTTTTCCTTGTTATAAATATTTTTATGCCATGATTTCCATTCATGGAAATTTGTATTGGAAGGTTGATGTCGCTTTACGTTTACTTTTTGTGCTTAAGGATTACTTTGATTGGGACTAACAATTTAAAATAGGTTGAAAACTAATACAAACATCTGTGTCTGAGATGTGAATCAAATGGCATGAATTATTGAAATGAATGCCGGAATCTTTCAGTTGGCTACAGGTGTAAATTTGGTTTGTTTTCTGCTCATGTTCATTTTTTTGTACACCAGGACTGAAAAGACAAGAGCCTTGTATAAAGTCGATTCCGATTTACTATGAATTTCCAAGACCGAGGGGGGAATAGAACCCACGAATTGTTAAACCAAATTTAGGAGTGCTAGCAATTGAACTGGAAGCTCACAAATAAAAAGGGTAGTGAGTAAATTTCTTTTCCTGGCACATAATCCAAAAGAGCATATACTGTGCCTAACAAAAGGTTAAAAGAATCCAGCAAATCAGCAGGAAGGGTAATAAGAATTGATAAATTTTGGTACAAGAATTGTATGAAAATGTATCATCATTTATCCCCCATTTTTTTCTGATGATAAATTTATGATTATGTAAAATTTTTAATTATAATCAATTGTAAAAGATTGAACGTAAAATTTACCAGATATAAATTTATTTTATCCAGCTCAGTAACTTGCGCTATATTATGCAAAGGAAAATTCCACACTTACGAATTATTTTAATTTTTTTTAATTTATTCACCTTTTTCATTTAATATTTTCACTGAATGGGAATTTAAATTCTTGTTCTATACCTTCATTACACGACGTACGCATTTAGCTTTATATTAACATTTGATTGACGATATTTTAAGTTTTTGGTAATGTTACACATTAGAGTTTAGAAATAACTATTTCAGTATAATTTGAAATTAAATAGAAAACTAATATAACTTATAAAAATGAGGAATCAGTGCGAATTTAAGAAATACTAAACAGAAGGGGAAACACTATATGTGTTCACTGAAAACTTTAATCATATGATAGTATTATAAATATCTTGTCATAGTAAAACAAGAGCAAAAAGGTGCATCATGTACAAGATTAATCATTATCTGAAATACATAAAAATATTTAAATTCTATTACCTTTATACGTGCAAAGTGTAACATTTCCAAAAGAGCCTCTTCCAAGAAACACCCCTTTTCGATCCGAAAGATACAAAGGACTGTTCATCGGCATCGAACCTTCATAACCAGGAGATGCATATTGTGGTGAATTAAAGGAAAGATTTGGTGAGAATGGAAATAATCCTGATCTTAAAATAAAAAATAGATTTATTCTAATAAGTTTTATCAAGTAAAATTTTTAATGAAATGACACCAAAATTTAAAAGTTAGTACTTAGTCTAAGGGAATTTACCTTTTGGAAATTCCAATATTATTTTATTTGTATTTCTTATCTTGAAAAGAATTTCGAGCAAGCAAAATAAATGGGTTTCGTTGGATTATCGCTTTATATTTTTATATTGGTAATTCGACAGATTTGGTTTGTTGCAAAGTGTGTGTGGTTACTTTTTGCATACAAAGACAGGAACACACATTAAGTGCAAATTAAAGTGAATTTTGAACTATTACAAAACATCCAAACTCAAAGTGGAATTTGAACCTACTAGCTGTTGAAATGAAATTCAGAATACCAGCTTGCCAGTAATTCATTCGAAGCGTGCAGTTCAAAATAAACTCAGTACATTTCAAACATATATCCCCGAAGCATTAATTGAACCCGTGAAATTGACTTGTTTACCTGAGTGCTAAGTTCCTTTTAATCTCGTCAGTATGATTTCTTTCAGTGTCAATCTCGTTAGACATATTTTGGCATACTTTAATTATAATTTTTATAAAATGGGTGTTAATCGATTAGATGTATTTGCTGTCTTGCATATGTATGATGTCATTAAGTATGGTATAAAATCATTTTGCATTTGACTGCTTAGTTCACTGTGCTACTTAAAAACATCCTGAAAGTAAACTCATTTAATTTTACATCATTTCTAGAAATTACACTTTGACAATTTTCGATAAATTTCATGAAAAAACGAAAAGCATATTTCCTTGACTTCACAAAACACTTAAGTATCTATTAAAATATAGGAAATTTGAAAAATTTTTGCTTTTTAGCTGTATGAATATAAATGTATTTCCAAGTTCTGATATTTATTAGAAATTGATCAGAATTTTAATATCATTTGAGTGCTAAAAGTTGCTAGAAACAGAAAAGCATAAACACACAAAATTGTTATATAAAATAAATCTTAAAGACTAACTTACAATCTTTTAATTTTTATTAAATTTCTGAGCACAAATATTTGAAATTAAAAATTTGTTAAGGTTCATTTTGTAGGCAATTTGTATTTTATAAACTGTTTTCATTTATAATTCTTAAGTTAGCATGAAGTTATAGATACAAACTACAATTCTAGTCATGATTACTGATAAAACATATCGAAATAATTTTGGGTGAATCTCTTTGGCAATCTAAGAGTAATAACACACAAAATATATTCTTACATCTTTTGTTAAATATAAATATTTGAATTGTTTCAAAAATTACTTCAATGTTTAATTTTCAATTTAATTGTTTTAATTTAATACATTAGTAAACTGAACAAAAGTTAGCAAAATTAATAAAGAAACGTTAATAATTTGTTAACATAGATTTTTTTATAATTTCTGATAATCTGTAAGCTAAATTAACCCCAACTTGTATTTTCAGAATTGATTAAAATGCGAATTTTCCAACCACACTTAGTAGAATAATTGCTTCTGGCGAAATGTATATATTTTAGAGTCAATGGTGGGTTGGTTGGGTTTTATGGCGCAAGGTCCATATTGTTATTGTACTATCAATAATGATCACATGAAGAATAAATTTATTGTAACTATGAAATTGAAAATTAGTTTGACTCATAATACATTCTCGCGTGTCAATTGAAATTAAAAATTCAGGTCGAATTCATTTGCTATTATTTGTAGGTATATTTTCTTGAAATTGATAAAGCTGACAGTTGATATATTTTTTTTATTGAAACGGTATAACAAGTACAAGTACATTGAGAAAATCTTATTCACATATTTTCTTAGAAGAAATAAAGTTTAAAAAATATTCGGAAAACTTAATTCTAATTATTTTGTTAAATTCTAAGAGTTCGATTTAACGTAAGTGTAACGTGTAAGCAAACGTTAGATAATACTTCAGTTTTTTTTCCTAACGTTATTAGTTTAATTTTAAATTTATAGCTATAAAATGTTTGTAAAAAATTATTGGCAATCAGCATATTAAGATATTTTTATTTATAATTTTGGAAAGAATTAAAATATAATGAATTTATCATTTATGTATGTTACTTCTTAAGGAAAATCTTTAAAATTTATGAAGGAAAATTTTCCTTAGAAACTATATTTCAACTCTCAAATAATTAAATTACATTTACATCTGTACTATTTGTCAAGTTTAAAGTTATTTCCAAAGTAAAATACATATTAAATAATATATTACTTAAAATCTTACTAAAAATACATTATAAAAATTTAAATAAATTCAATTAATAAGTAACTTACCCCGAAGATTTTTTATTGGAATTTTCCTCGATCAATTTCGATATTGTGGGAATCTCACGAGTTGGACTGGCTGGCGAAATTTTGATATCTGGAAAATTTTCTAAATCAACATTTAATTTCTTTTGAGACCTTTTACCAATCTGGCGATTCTTTAATTTGTCTGGCATGAATTCTACAAAACTTTCCGAAGCTATAAGACGAGAAAAAGATGCTAACCTCTCTCGTTTGGGCAATTTTGGAGTGGTTTGTTGAACATGGTTAGTAAATGTAGTATGTGACAACCCTGGTGCGGGTGACAACATAACTAAAGGTTGTTTTCCAGCAGTCATTTGGTTGCAAGTTCCTCAGCTAAATTAAAATTTGCATTAATTTAGATATAGAATATTATGTGTATCTTCCAGCAGTTAAAGTTTCTGTTAATGCTACTGGTAACAAGATTCTAAATTTTAAAATATGTTCCATTTTATAAAAAATAATGCTGGATAGTACATACAAAATTGAAAAATTTTCAAATGAACATTAACAAAGAATATTCCATTCCTTATAAAATTTACTGCAGTTTCTGATTCTTAATCTATAAAGCAGCTTTTCATCAAAATGATTACGATTAGTTTTTAAACCTTTTTCCAACAAATGTAATTTATACAGTAACTATAGGAGCAAAAGGAGTTTTTAATACACAGTGGTTGCCAAAAGTGTGGACAAGTTTTGAAAGTTTCATGTTTTTCAACTTTGTATGCTTGTAGAATATATTAATTTTCACTTAAATACAAATGTTTATTTATCAAGTTGAAGGAAATTTAATGTAGAATTTAATAACAAAAACAGATTTAAGATATCTGAATTACAAAAAAAGTTATGCCCATTTGAGTAGAACAAATAAACACAAATTGTTTTGAATAATGACTGGCCAATCAGAAACACTGTTCTGAGGACCAATCAAATGTCTGTAACAATTGTTTAGGTTATTTGGGTGATAAAAGAGTTATTGTTTTGGGTTTTGTTTTTGCGAAATGATGCAAACTAGTACAATTAAATTGAGTATTACTGTTTTTGAACATTTTAAGTCATTTTTTGAATTAAATTTTAATTTTAAACAATGTCACCAACAAGAAGAACTTATGGGACACATACAAAAAGAAGCCCAATTGTCATATTAAGAGAAAGGACTTCTCTTATGCTGAAATTACAAGACATGTTGATGGTTCAGTGGCTTGTTCTGGTGTATGAAAGTTCTGTTTATGTTATGAAAAAAGAAAATCAGTGGAAAATAAGGCCAAATTAGGTCGAAAAAAATGCACAAGTGCTACTGCCGATAGAAAAATTCAACAGCTATGTCTTCAAGATAGAAAAATTTACTCAGATGCCATTAGATGTGAAATGAATGCCACGAATATATCAGTAAATTCAAGAACAATAAGAAAAAGGTTATCAGGATTTGGGCTACAAGCTAGAATTTCAATGAAAAAGCCTTATTTAAATCAAAAGCAACGCGAAAAACGAGTTAAATGGGCAAAAGAATACATTAAATGGTCAGAAAATCAATGGAAGCAAGTATTCTGGAGCGATGTGAATAAAATATCGCTCTTTCGTAGTGATGGTAGAAAATATGTGAGACGTAGAGGAGGTAAAGCACTTCATCTAGATTGCACTGAAGCAACTACAAGAAACCGAACATGATTTTGGTATGTATGTCTGCAGATGGTGTGGGCCAAATTAAAGTAATTGATAGCATCCTGAATGCCAAAAACTACATGGAAACTGTCCTAGAACCAAAATTGATACCTTCTATCAGGGATCTCTTCCCCAACAAATCATCACTTATTTTTCTGCAGGATTCAGATCCATGCCACACAGCAAAAGTATGCTAAGCATGGTTTCAAAATAAAGGCATAGATATATTACCATGGCCAGGTATCAGCCCTGATCTCAATTCAATTGAAAATTAAGAAAGTTTGAAATTCTTGTACGAGAAAATCGTCTATCCAATAAAAGACAACTTATTGAATCTATAATTGATTCTTGGTACCATGTGATTACGAAAGATAAACTACAAACACTCGTTTACTCGATGGAAAGACGTTTTGAACCTGTTTTAAAAAATAAGGGTTATCCAACTAAGTAGTTATTGTGATAAGTATCACTTTAAAGAAATGCAAATCTAAGATAGATCTTACTATTAGTTGCATAACTTTCTTTTTAATACAGATATTGTAATAATGTTTCTGTTATTAATTTTTAAATTAAATTACCTTTAATTTGATGTACAAACATTTGTATTTAAGTCAAAATTAATATATTCTACAAGCACACAAATTTGAAAAACATGAAACTTTTAAAAAAATGTTTACACTTTTGGCCATTACTGTAAGTCCGAAATGTAATTTTAAGATGCTTATAAAGTTCTGGTGAATATTAGCAGTTGATTATAAATTGTTAATTACTGATTGATAATGAATTGCCAGATAGATATATTAGTGTTTATGTTTTTTAATATACGGTCACATGCTCTTGTTAAACGATTGATTAAACTGCATTGAATTGCCTATTACTGGCAATAAAGAGAACTCGGCAAGACCTGATGTGTAAAAACATTATCAGTGAACATACAGCTTTCTTTGCAATCAACCTCTACCATTGGAAAAATTGTCTGCGGTCTCTAAATCATATGAATTAAATTTGTTAATTTCAGCATGAATAATCAAGAATTTCTAAATAGAGTGCGAATGCCATATTGGCATCTTTACCATGAAAGAAAGATAATGGCTTATTTATATGACGCGCAATCAAAAATCCATCATATTTTATATAATGACGACTGGGGTATGTAAAAAATGCAGAAGTTGTATTGTTTTTTCATAGTGAGGAAGAAGTTGCAAAACTCAGGTGTCAGTTTCGTTATTTGATAATGGGTCGGAACTATGAGGCTAAGGACTATATTTAGCAATGTTTCAGCTTTATTATCATGTTAGCTGAAAAGTAGTAGTTGTAGAAATAAAAGAGCTTGAAATGTAGTTTCTAAAAATATTATTTGCTAATTTTTGGCAAATTTACTATTTATTTAGCTCGGAAGTGCTGTTTTACAACACACTTTGAGATATAACGAAAAAAGCAGCTAAAAACAAATCGAAGGAGATGTAGATTGCTTAAATATTTTTAAGTATGGAATCAATAAGTATTGGAAGCCGCCTACTCTGTCAAGTGGTCAGCGTGCCTGCCTGTGGATAGGGAGGTCTGGAATCGAATCCCGGTTCGGGCATAGATGTACTTTCTCTCTCCTGTCTTTGTCCTTTCCTTGTGTGAATGGTTGCCCACCCTATAAACGGGTTCTTAAGGCATGTGTATTTATTTCTATAAAAAATATTATCTCCAGTTATCCTCTTCAATGTGAGCTACAAGCATATTAGCATGGAGCTCCAAAAATGTCTGTCCTAACCTAACCTAAATATATTGGAATCGGGGTTCTTTTCATTCGTGTTCCAGTGCTTTTTCCATGAAAGAGGTGTTGGGATAAGGGTAAATACAAGCTCTACAAAAAAACTGTTTTTTAAAAAAAGTAATAAATTAAAAGAGAGTATGGTAAAATATGTAGGAAAAAAAAAAGAGCATCAACGAGAATTTTTTTTTCTTTATTTTCAGAGGTAATTCAAGGATAAAAGTAGAGGGAGGGTTAAGGAACAGAATGTTATGTTATATAAAATAATTATATTACTACCTAAGCAATTTCGCAGAAATTTCATATTACTTTTAATAATGATTCAAACGAATTAAAAACGCTGGAATTGAAATTTCAAAATGAATATTAACTGATTTTAACTTTTGAGTCAACAAGACACATCTTGATATAAAATTCATTTCATTATTTGCCATTCTCCATTAAATTCTGTATAGATTCTGTCAAAAAAAAAAAAAGATTCTATTTATATAGATGGTCAACAATCGGGGCTTCCTGGAAAAATAGTGATTATTCAGTTGCAAAAAATAAAGTAATCAACTAATTATAATTATAATCAAAATTTCTTTTCGAAATTTCAAATTTGTATATCAAAGAATTTCAGTTTTGATGTTTCTCCTTCATTTTTCTCGGATAAATATCAACAATTTAAATTTATAACTTTTTAAACAAGTCTGAGACATTGTAATTTGTTTCCAACTATCATTGTGATGAAAAAAATTCAAAATATTTTTCATCAATTCGAATAAACTTTTTGCTTTCGAATGTATAATCAAATAAGGGTATAATTTTTTTGAAAGTCTATAAATTTAGGAATGATTTAAAAGTTTTGAATTAGAAAAAACTAATATATCATATTACTGAGAGAAAATTCGGGATTTAATAAATTAACATTTCATCAAAATGACTATTTTGATGATTTGTTTCTCAAGAATAATCTTAAAGAGAAGTTTTCAAATCGGGATATCTTTGTTAATTATGAATTTATAGTATTGAAGGGGGTTTTCTAAGTATTTTATGATAAATCATTTTTGTTTCCAAATATTGACGAACATCTATTTGTAAAAAGTAAAAAAACCAATATTGTTTTCAAACCGTGAAACAAAGCTTGAAATTTTTCTTTTATCAGGATCAAAAAGATTCTTTCTCAAAATCTTGGTCTCTTATCTTTACGAAAAAGATATTCATTCAAAAAGTTTTTAAGAAACGAATTGGATGAAAGAAAACTGCTGCATTTTTTGCTGATATCTTTTGATTCATCTAAATTGATGAGAATTAGCAATCGTGGTTGGTTCAAAATGCGGAAACATTTTAACTTATTCGGAAGAGTTTTTAATTGGGAATCAAATTTTTTCTGAGATAAAATTTAGGAATTCTTATGGGATATCTAAGTTTTTTTTTTTCTGCGTTGACAATTTTTCAACATTTTCTTGGATTGTGTTTGATCTCTGGGTGTAAAATTTTTAAATTTCTATTCAGTTTTGTATAAAAGAGAATATTTGCTTTTTTTGCTAACTACATAGAAAAGTATGAGTCTTCAGTTTAATTTTTTATCAATCTAAATTTTTCAAACACCACTATTCTCGTTTATTTAAAGAAAATAATGAAGTCAGCAAAATAAAATCTTTCATTTATAAAGCAACAAATTTTATTAAATATTTACTCACATTAAGACAAAATTAATTATTTTCAATTCCTCTACCGTAAAGCTATAATTTATCTCACAAATCTTTTGATTTTAAAAAATGCCAGTTTGAACTACCTTTATATATATATATATATATATATATATATATATAC
>JAPDSC010101025.1:7465-29226 GCA_026290005.1 Latrodectus geometricus | reverse complement strand
ATAATCTCCTTTATCCCTAAAGACAGTTAATATTTGATATAGCAGAGCGTAAGTGATTGGTATGATTCACATAATCTCAATATCTATTACTTATGACGCCACTAACATTAATGCCATTATTATGCCATCTAGATTTTTATGATATCATGCTTTTTATTAGAATTTAAAATCACTTCGTTCTTTATGCCATTTGAATGATATTTTGACGCATATACACAAGCAATAATTTATAAAATTTTCTTTTTAATGGCAATATGAAGCCAATACTTCGCCTTTGCTCAAATTCATCTATATGCGTGCTTTGAAGATGTTACAACTCATCCCAAACACGTCAAGAATTAAAATAGTCTGATATGATCAAGAGAAAAACTACTAATTTTCTCGGATTCTTTTAGACATTTTTACAACATTGCTGAGTTTATCCTGAATTAGGACGGTTCAAACTACGAACTGTTGCCAGATATAAAGTTTAAAAATAAATAATTACTCGTTTAAAGCAATGTAAATGAGATTACTCTTTTACTTTACTGATAACACTCATTTTAAACTTAGGTTTTATTAAAAGAAAAAACTGTTTATATATAAATAAAGTATAATAAAGAATATTAATAAATTAAAAGAGATGCAAAATGAAATGATGAAATATACCCCAAAATTTATTTTACAAAGATAAAATGTACATTATATACCTCAAAAAATATTTATCTTTAATAATCGTGGTAGATTGCAAATAAAATCCACAAAAGATTTAAGTCCGAATTCTATTGTGATTACAAGTAATTAAAGTTTAATTTACAAATATTTTCCATTTAGAATATATGTAACAATTAATTCGTTATTTTCAGTTTATGAAAATTACTTTTTCTTACAACTAAAGAAATTCTAATGAATTACTTCGTGTATATAACCAGTGGGAAAAAAATTTAAAAAGTTCTTTTTAAGTGATATTTTCTTTTGTTATTTATTTTAATAAGTAAAATTTAGAACGATGTAAATATAGATAATTATGTAAATAAAGATAATTATTAAAGTAAAATTTTGAACGATGTAAATAAAGATATTCAATCATGAGTATCATGTACATACCTTCAGCATAAATGCTTGCATGTTGCTATAGTAGTTATGCTCAAATTTAAAATAATGATCAAGAAAATGGAGTTTTATATGTTCAGA
Source organism: Latrodectus geometricus (assembly GCA_026290005.1). Lineage (NCBI taxonomy): Eukaryota > Metazoa > Arthropoda > Arachnida > Araneae > Theridiidae > Latrodectus > Latrodectus geometricus. The sequence continues at coordinate 28,053 of JAPDSC010101025.1, read as the reverse complement.
TAAAAAAAAAATTTAAACTTATTTGTCTACTAACTTATTGAATTCTAAAAATCTCTTGCGACATAAATCTTTTAAATTTTTGAATTAAAATTGAATCAGCATATTTATTTTTATCCTGCTTTTCCTATTGTCTTTTCCAAGTCTAATGAAATATTTCACATCTTGCGATTATTGTCAATATGAACAATAAACGATTTCACAATTTTTATGTCTTTAAAACATATTAGTTTTACAACATTATTCATGAAAATATCGCATTTAATATTCTTCTAAATTATTTTCTTACTTTCGAAGAACTATTGCAACAGTTACATCACAATTAAACAATTCTATTATCTTAACAAATTTATCATTATTCCACATACTTCCGCAGGTGTTTGTTCAAATGGAATAAAATTTAAATTAACCCTAACGAATGTTTGAAATTTTAATATCCGATTATTTATTATTGATACTGAGGTAATGTATATTGGTAAAATATGTGTTTATAATTTCTTTTTTTTTTATTTTATTTATTTATTTTTTTCTTTATTTTTGGTCATTTAAAAAAAAAATATGGAGAATTAAAGAATTTTTTTAAAAAAAGGATTTGATTAATAAAATTGGATTTTTAGTATCTTAACTTTTTATTTTATTTTATATTTTATTTATTAATTTATTTACTACACGTTGATAAGTATTGCATATATTAAATAAAAATTTTAACAACAAATTTATTGGTATTTAAGTACATAAAAATTACGAAGCAAAAATTATGCTTAAAAATCATAAAAAATTTTAATTTATTCGTTTTGTGCCTGCATTAAATATTTCAAAACAACTAAGCTTCTTTTTATTTATTAAGGAAGAAAATGATTTATGTACAGATTCATAATATTGTTAACAATATTTTATTTGCCTACGATAAAAATATTTATTCAATTGAAGAAATAGTTTAACCCCAAAATATATATTTTCAATTATTTTCCAAGTGCTTTTTGTTATCAAATTTCATTTATTTCTATTTTTAAATTACATAGAATTAAGAAATTTTAAAATTAAAGAATTTTACTTTTGCTTCTTTAATCTTTATTTTAAAGTGCAGAACTAGGAAATTCACATGATTCAAGAACTTACACTTCAACATCCTTTAATAACGCTGATTTTTAATTAATCCTTCACATTCGCTGTAATCCTAAATTTATAAAACAAGTTAGAATCTTATACAATTAAATTAAATCGATTTTTAATTTTAATTCATTAGAAATTTACAGAGTAAATCAATTGACTACATTTAAATTTCTCGAATTTAAAATCCTAGCAAAAAGGAAATTAAAAATAATTGCAAATTCTTTTACCGTTCCATTTATTTTGAAATAATGAAATTTCACTTCAAAGTCTATTTTCGAGGGGGAAATTCAGAGTGGAAAAATCCTTTATACAGAAAATGTTAATTAAATATTATTTAAATTTGCATGCACTCTCTTATTACAATATAACTTAAAAATTTATCAAAACTTTTAATTCACAGTAGTTGTAGGATGTGTTACCTCCATTAAAACATTTTTACAACTAGAAAGATATATCTGCATCCAAAGCAGTGTTTGCCAAACTTATCAATCTTCTCAGCTACCGTACTGTTTTTAAACCCTGCTGTGAACCACTAAAGAGCTACTGTTTTAAGAGAATCTTATAATTGTATAGTTCCTATAAATTTCCGTTTCTTATAAATATGAAATTAATTTAAATAAAATTGTATAAAACAAAAAATTGAAATTGAATTGCTCACAACACAAAAATTGAAATGCATTTAATAATTAATAAAAAAATGTAACAATAAATTTTTAGTAGACTTATTGACTTTCATGAGAAAGTTTATCAGTGAGTGTTTTACTCATGTTTAATAATTTTTTATATTAGAAAAAGAAATACCACTACTATATAGGTATGTAGAGTTGAATATTAGCTTCACTTTAAGTCAAATCTGGGCATCTTCCTTCAGGAACAAGAAAGTCAAATATTTTCAGAGCTTGAAGAAAATGATTTTACAAATAAATAATTTTAAAAATAAATCTGTTACAGTATTGTCTTCATGAAAATCCAAATGCATCATGACACAAGTAGAGCAGGCTTCAGCATCAGTCTCTATAAAAGGTGATTTGAGAAATTGAGCAACAATGGTAATACTTTTGAAAAGTTTGAAACGTTTGTATAATTTACTTTTCAAATCTGAAATAATTTCAACATGTTTGTAGCTGTAACGTAAGGATGAAATAATTTGATAATATTGAGTAGTAAAGGTTAGTAAACGGAACATTAACGCGATATATCAAAAATAAGTCCGCAATAACAAGTTTAATATTGTCGATCACTGATCTAAAGGATAAAGATCTAATCATTGATACCTTGTGCAGTCTAATCTATTTTTATTTTTAATGATCATTTATTGTTATTTTTATAAAGTAATTAAATGTGTGTTGATATTTATACATTATTAATAAAATCTCCAATATGATGATAATTGTAATAAATCAAAATAATAAGGGTATTTTGCGAATTCGGTATGAAACAATTTTATAATGGACCACTTTTTTAACTGAAATAAAACAGAAGAATTTAAAGAGCAAAATTTTAACTTTTAAATCTTTGGGAGTATGCCAATTTTGCTGTTGTTGTTGTTGTCGTGTGCCAGCCAGGCTGGCAATATGGGGTGCGCTGCTCCACTTTTCCAACTGAACCATATTTGGTGTGGAGTCCGACTTCCTCAGTACATACATGCCATAGGTACCCGTTTATAGGGTAGGCAACCATTCACACACAAAGAAAGGACAAAGACAAGAAAGAGAGAGAGAGAGAAGGAGAAAGTACATCCATACCCGAGCCAGGATTCGAACCCAGGTCCCACCCATCTGTAGTCAGGTACCCTAACCACTAGACAAGTTGGGTGGCGCCAATTTTGCTTAGAAATAGAAAAAAAAATTAGATAAGGCATGGAAAGCGATATGCATGTATTTCTTTTTCAAGCGAAATTAATAGCTACCACGTGTTAAAGCTTTTATACAATAAATGCGATGTGTGAGCCTTATGAGTTAGATGAACCGGAAGTTTGGAGTACCATCATATCATTTAGAGACAGGTAAAATGTAATCCTGTAGTAGCTGAAGCAGTAGGAATTCTTCACTGGCCATTTCCAGACAATAAAATCGGTTATTTGAAATGGGAAATGTTCACCAAAGATCAAGATAAAATCATGCACTTGTAACAAACATAAAGAATCGGTGTTTAACTCTAAAGAACAAAGGAAACCGCTTTGTGAAAGCTACTTGATTGCAAAAACACCTTCAGGAGGCTACAAATACAGAATTTCTACTCAAATTGTTCGAAACCAACTCTGTTCTGTTTGTTTATGTTTTCGTAAACCTATCGTTTGTCTTTCACTGATTAGAATCTACTTTATTGTACGCAAAAGGTGAGGATAGAAGATTCTAACTGGGGTTTAGATGAGGGGAAGATTCTACTTTTCTCTATAAATCATGCTTCAATAATTAATAATTGGTGGATTCTTATCTGGAGAGAATCTGGTACAGGAATAATTCTGCATTTATCCATGAAAATGTCCTATTTTGCAGAGACAGTGTGACTAATTGGACTGGTGTTTCTATTATTTATAGCAGAAATCTATATCATTAGGAATGGATGCTAATGGTTCCAGGATATATAGACATCATCTTAAGGTTTTTAGTGATCTTTTACAAGGCAGCAATCAAATAATGGAATCTATTAATATACCACATCCACGCTACACTCTACTCAGAGAAAAATTTCTTTTCTAACATACAAATAAATCCTCCTTATGAATCAACTAGTATTTTCCAGATATTAAATCACTTAAATATGTTTGGGACATACTAAGAAAGATGTCTTGTCACTTATCTTCCAAGAAGTAATTCAATAACTGGAAAGTTTTCTATAATTACAGCGAACACCTTAATAAGACAGTTTTCACATCTTCCAACAACTATGCATCATATATCAAACTCAGAAATATTTCTTTATCGACACTTTATATTGAAAATCTAAGAAATATTGGGTTGATCGGAAAGTTCGCGCCGATATTTTAGGACAATTAAAACGCAGCTCATTTAAATATTGATATATATTTATTAAATTATTTAGGTACCATTCTGCTTCACAACCTTTCTCCATCTTTCGTGTAGCTTGAGAATTCCATCATTCCAGAACCTCTCAGACTTCTCGGCAAAAAATTTGTCCAAATGGATTTTATCTCAACCAAAGAGTTGAAATTTTCCCCTTAAGGGAAATCCTTCATCCAGTATCCTCGCCATAAATAGCGCATATTTTATTTGCCACATGTGTGGTATTTTTACCCTTTCGGAAAAAGAAAAGGATTAAATGCCTATAATGCACTTTATTTGCCACCTTATTCTAAGGCGTACAAAACTGATAAAAGTTAACGAATCGTAACCACACACAAACTTTTTTACGAATATGGCTAAAGCTATCTCTTTCAGAATATGTACACGTCATTTGTTTTAAATAATTGTGATATAGTCAGGTCTCTCTCGCGCGAACTTCCGGACAATCCAATACAATAACTTAACTTTCTGAACGGTGCACACGTTAAATAGTTCTTACATTATTATCAAATTTCTAAATACTTATTTATTTTAAGTTACTAGGATCAAGGCTTCCAAGAAATGTCATCTAGGAGGTCTTGCCAGGATGCACTCAGTTTGTGACAAAGTAAACAAAATAGATCAGATCAAAATATAAAAAATTGAAGAGGATAGAAAATTATTAAAATTATCATATTCATATTAATTTAGTAAATTATTTTATACAAGTGAACCAGAAATAAAGTTGTTTGTACCCAGATTGTAAATTTATTGATTTTTCCCCCCTTAGATGTATCTTATTCAGCTTCTAATAAGTGAAATCCATAAATGTTTTTGAAAATAAACAGTCAGTTAATTGAACTAGCAGCATTGCCGATTTCTTTGGTATGGTATTCAAATATATAAATCTCTGTAACACCCGTAGCTTAATAAGATTATTGTGATATCTCGTAAAAATAATTTAAGCTTTATGTGTGTGAAAATGTTGCACCAAACTTAATATATGTTTCCCATATCTTTAGCCATTTGTTTAGTTAGAATAAAACATAGTAGTTTTTCCTGGTAAAATTGTCCTTTATATATTGAATGCTTGAAAAATAATAGTTTCATATACTATTTAATATACAATGACATTCCTATTTTTTATAATTTATCTTAGTACCCTTAGTACTTTGTATTAATACGAGATGATTCTTGATGCACTTAGAAATAAAAATATTGAATACAGAATAATATAATTATCATAATTATTATCATGTTTTTTTATGTAATTTAGCTATGAATAACAAATGTAACATGATTCGTGTATTTTTCCCTACTGTTTCACAATATGTATTTTGATAAAGATAGTTTTAAAATAAATCTCAACTAAAAAATGGGATTACTTACTTCTAACTTAACTATCCTTTAAGGTTATTTCAGATAAATTTGTATTCTATATTATAATTTTGTTGCATCAAAGAAAAGCATAATTTACGTGGAAAAAGATACCCAACATTATTAATAAAATTTTTCTGTTTTTAAACCTAGATGCACTCAAACGGCAAATTTTATGGAATCACGTATGATGAACACTTTATCTGTGCTTCATCCATGCACTAAAAAAAGATCTATGTAATTTTGTGTATTTACGAAGGAAAAAACCCTCCGATTTTTCTTACCACACACAGGGATAACATTATGATATTTTTTACTATAATACAGTAAAAAAAATTATAATTTATTTTATGATGATTTATTATGAACCATAATATTTTTATAAGCCAAATTAATAAAATACCTTAAAGGATTGAGCGTTAAGCTATCTTATTTAAATGATTGATAAATTTGATAACGTACTCGATACTGATATGATAACGTACTTGATAACGTACTCGATTTGTTTAAAAATTTAAAGAAATATTGCTTAAATCTTTGACTACGAAATCTAGAACTTCGGTTTTCTCTTGAAATAATTCATTGTATGCCTAAAAATTTATTAAGTAACGAATTTTTGAAGAATTTTTATGCTTTTAAACAGTATTTAATATGGTATGAATTTTTTTTTTTTTAGAAAATATATTAATATGCTAAAATGCTCTGTTTATATTTCATATATATATTTATAATATACATTGTACGCCATTAAAATTGCAGCACTATGAAAGAAAAAAATATGTTTTTAACATGGACAATATTAAGACAAAATTATTAAATTTTCTGATAGTTTAGAGTTTACAGGGGTGCGGAATTTATAGAAACAAATGCCGTCCCTGGCAGCTAAAATCGCTCTTAACTATTAGGAATAGAGTCGAACTTGGCTTGGATGAGAGAAACGAGTAATTCATTCGATGCTGCATGAAATTGATGTCGTACTTCATCAACAGTTATAGTTGGAGAAGATTGGCGTGCTAGCCTCTTTACAAGACATTTTCAGATACTTTTAATTAATCAGAGGTTAGGAGATTGTGAAGAATATATTTGTAATCACTAATGATGCTGTCATTTGTCTGAAACGATGACATTGTGCAACTTTTGTATAATGCCTTGTCGTTGGGCACACCATAGTCGCAATTAATCTGTATGCTGTATTGTCAAATTAAGCCTAATTAATAATGATCGGTGCTAATAATCTGTGCAGCTCTCAATGTCATTGTACTGTATGAGCGGATACCGCATGTGCTACAAATAAATACATTCTCTGATTAATGGTTTGTGATGGGGTTGTATAGTTTTACAAGGATGCTGCGGTGACATAGTTGGTTAGGACGTTAGTTCTCACTGTCGGTAGATAGTAGCTTCGAGTCCTGGTTCAATTGAAGATTCCGTTGTGTTCGTTAAGGTTGGCTGGAGCATGTTAAATTTTTAGCTGTCACAATATCCTTCTTGTGAAATTATACCTCAAAAGGTGGCAGGCAAAGTCTGTGGCTCTTCTGCCTGGTTCCTGCTTATAAATCTCGAATACTCATCCACTCTTGGGGCTGCTATGGCACACTTACTGGGTTCCTCAATGTATAAAGTGCCATCACTTCAACTTCTTGTTGCGTTGAAAAGGTACTAGCCGGGGAAATGATAAAAAGTTTTATAAGACTGACCTCAAAATTTGTTTTTACATTCAGGGGTTAGGCATTGATAGGTGCTATTGTTGCAACAGCATACTTCCTTGTATCTGAGTTGTGCTCTATCAGTTAAATAGAAGCATAGCCGGGTGGCAGTCTTTCGTAATTTAGAAGTGGGGACCATGCAGAAAGCTCTCCAATATATGACTTGACACTCCCAGAGATTTTATTTGATATGGAGGACATTGCGACTGCGAGATATTTAACGTGTCCCACCCACCTTTAGAGAATATGACAGATCTTCGGTAAAACAGAGATTTGAACTCACAATATTTTGGTAATGAGAATGATGATCTAACCAACCAGACCACCGAGGTCTTGCATTTTGGTAAGTGTTGAGATTCTGCATGTCATTCAGCATAACCCTCACAAATTTTTGATTCTATTCACACGACAGTGTTTGTATTTTGATCAGAGTGAGCGACAATATCAAGGAATGATACTTTACATTCTCAATAAGAAAAGACCATGCCTGTATTGAAATTCATTTTTTATGTAATTTATAAGAAGAAATACACTTTATTTAATAATGAATTCCTTCGAGTTACTGTAAAAACGGACATAGGATGGCAAGGTCCTCATCCACACAGTCTTTCCATCACTTTTTTGGGCCTTCCTCTTGGTCTTTTATTAGAGGGAGTTACATTAAATATATATATATATATATATATATATATATATTTATATATTTGAACAAGTTTTTATATAAATTTAATAATGTTATACTTTGATGATATTTTGCGATAAATACTATTGATATAAATTGCAGTTCTCTCGTAATAAAAATTTATATTTATAGAGAAATATATTTAGCATTTCAAAAATAACTTATTCAGTTTAATAATTCAATTACTTTGTAAAATATATTAAAAAGAATAACAATAGTATCTCTCTAATTAATATAAGAATACTAAATTTAATTAAAAGCAGTTTTAGTTAACACTAATAAACACACCATAGAGCTAGGAGTAGCTCTTAGGAACACACAGATGTGTGTGTGCTCGTCCTCTTGTGTAATTTAAAAAGAAATTATTTTCTATAATATTTGAGTAGCAATTCTTAAATTTTATTAACTCATTTTTACTAAGTTTAATACTACACAAACAACAGTAAAATTTATCATTTATTGCTCTCCATCATCAGTGAATATAAATGTTTTCTCGAAGAACTTTTTTGATAGTGGATTGTATTCCTATGTCAAAAAGAAAGAAAATTTCCAAAGCATCCAGGCCATATATTATACACATATACTAAAAGAAGAAATTTTTATGTTCTATCTGTTACCCTTCATTTTTATATTAGATTGTAATTGATCACTTTTAAACTTCAATTCATTTTTCAAACTCAATGGGAACAACGATTTACATTTTCAATGTATTTTAATATTAAAATTATTTTTACCTGGTAAAAATAAAAAAGAAATTCTCACAACATTTGGGTAGACATGGATTCAGCATATCTCTGATGGAATCTAAAAATCATATGGTGTTTTCTTATTGTATGTTTCAATATGTCTAATTATTTAGGCTTTAGAGAGTGGACCACATATTTCTTGTATATTTATTATTGTTGAGAACTGAAATTTATAAAGTGGATACAAGTATGACATTTAAATTACAAAAATCTATCATAAACTTTACTAGTCAGATGCTTGTTGCTTGCATTCAAAAGAGGGATTTTGCTTAGAAAAGCAAAACTGATTTTATATAAATCAAAACATGGATAATGAAGTGGAAAAATTAAGTTTGCGTGAAAAAGCTACGACTGAGCAAGTAAAATACGGTTGTGGCTTTTTTACTTTAGGACGATTAAGTCAAATATTAAGAATTATATTTAGTTCTCGCCTTAATTTTTGGCTCTTAATATTAATTTGTCTCTTTTCTTTATTGGAACAGTATCTTGTATATAACGTTGGCATACTTCCAAGTGGATTTTATGAAGTGTTAGGAGAAAAAGATTTAAACGCATTTTGGTTGCAAGTTTTGAAAGCTACTTTGTTAATTTTAGCTATTTGCTTTGTATTGAGCTGTAAAAAGTATATAATTAATGTATTTTATGTTACTTCTAGGGAAACACTTACTGATAAATTACATAAATTATATTTCAATGATAATAAATTTTATATTTTAAACACTTTAAAGTATAATTCTACTGATAATCCCGATCAGCGCATCACCCAAGATATTGATAAATTTTGCAAGCAGTTTAGTTCGATTATTAATCCTTTTGTAATTTTCCCATTTACTACAATATATTATTCTTATAATTGCTGGCAAACAACAGGTTGGATTGGCCCTGTAGGAGTGTTTTTAGTCTTTCTTATTTCAGCATTAATCAATAGACTTCTTATGAAGCCAATTATGTCCCTCATTTTCCAACAAGAGAAATGTGAAGGCAATTTTCGATTTAAGCATATGCATGTACGCACAAATGCTGAATCAATTGCTTTCCAAGATGCTAATTTTGCTGAGTTTGCTCGTTCGGAAAAAAAATTCTTGGACTTAATTGGCACACTGCAATCTTTATATTTAAGAGAATTTCCATTAGATGTGGCAGTGAATACCTTCAGCTATATGGGAAGTATAGTTAGTTACTTAATCCTAGCATATCCTATATTTTCTGGAAAATATGATGATTTGACTGCACCAAAACTCAGTGCCTTAATAAGCCAAAATGCATTTGTTTCAATCTACCTGATATCTTGTTTTTCAAGTCTTATCAATATATCAACAACAATTGGAGAAATTGGTGGTTTGATTCATCGTGTTAGTGAAATTTTAGATGCAATGAAGATTAAAAGTGAAAACATTGATAAAGGAAGAAATGAATGTTATCTTATGAAGTATACCCATGATACTTCAGGTATGAAATTTTTAAATATTTATAGATACTAAAACCTTTTTATAATGCATTGTTAAATTTATATTTTTTCAAATTAGCTTGTGAAATAAGTCTGCTAATGTTACTTTTATTTCTATGCTGAAGTTTTAATATGTTGATTTAGTTATCTATAAATTAGGTAAAAAAATTGATTGTCTAAATTTATATTAGTAGGTTGAAAAATTATATTTTGTTGTTAATTTGAAAATTATTAGTTTATGAAAAAGTGAAATTTACAATAAATAACAACAAATCTAATTGTATCAAAATTAGACTAAGAGTATTAAAATTAGATATTGAAAAATCATTTTACCTGCCAAAAGTATATAATAATAAGAATTATAAAATAGTAAAGAAATTAGGTCAACTGTGACACCTCTTAATGGACAGCTTAACAACCAAAGGCCATTGTAAGACATTTTAATATCCACTGCATGTTGCCTTTTGAGAAGTCTTTTCATACTTATTGGACCATATGTGTCATAAGGTAAGAAACACAGAAATCTTTCAAATGTTCACTGCGACAGATGTCCATTCAGAAGGCTGAAATATAACCATCTCTTGTTCAACAATGGTTGTTATGGAATCCAAAACCTTATGTCTCAAAAAGCAGCAACCTATTACAAAGACATGGTGAACCCTTCGTGAAATTCAAATTTTATGTAAAACTGTAATTTGCATGAAAAATTTGTGAATTTAGATGATACACATACAAATTAAAACAAAATTATACCAATATATTCAGTAAATTATAAATTTATTTTAAAAATCTCCCTAAGATAATTAAAATGTTGGATTTTATTTTGAATATCCATGTCTCAAATAAGAACTATTTATAAAAATTCTTCTCTCTGAGGACTATTAAATAAACATATGGGAGAAATGAAAGTACTTTAAAAAATAATTTGAGAAAAGCTATATAGATTGTGATAACTATTATTACATAAAATTTTTTTTAGACTTCTGTAAGTTGAAATATAGCTTTGTTCTGTTGAATTTATATATAATATGGTCAAACCACATTTATGTTTTAGAGCAAATCAAACAAAAACCATATAACCGAGAAAAGTATGTAATTGATGGTAAAGTATTTTCTTATATTCCCCACAACTAGATAATAAGATTTTAATCTCTTCTTTTAAAATATAATCTCCTTTTATAACTCATTACCTCTATCTTTTAAGTAGAAAAACAAAATATTTCATAATTTTTTTTCCATAATTCAAGATGTTTAAAACAATAATATCCTAGAAATTTGTTTTCATTAACCTGGTACTGCAAAGTATTTGATGCCTTATTGATCAAACTTTCATAAATGGCTTGGTAATTACAATTTAGTTACTTTATTTTTACTAATTAGGCAAAATGTGAAACTTTGTAAAAAAAAAATTGCTATTTGGATAGCTTAGAAAAAATCAGAAATTTTCTATCATGTTAAAAATAACTTTCATTTCTAAAAAAAAATCCTCCTTTTTTCCTTTTTATAAAGATTGGAAAGGTTATTGTAAACATGTTTTTGTGAAAGAAAACAGAGACAGTTGTAAAAATATTTATTAATGAAAAAAGCACTTACATATAACAAATAGCTAAACAAAACTATTTAATATAATATAATTTCTAATAATAAATGAAGACATAATTCAAGCAATTGCAAAAAAAGATAAGGTGATATTTGATCACACATAGAAAATCATATGTATAAGTTTTTAACTGAATTATTTCTTATCTTTTTTAAATAGATGAAATAGTGGGAAGTGAATTTACTTTACAACTACATAGGTAATTAAAAATATCTTATATTTATGTTATGAAGATGAGGTTTTGTTATATGGTATGTGTTATATAAAATAATGTAAAAAAGTAAAATTTTTAACTGAATTTTACTACTTGTTATGGATGCCAAATTAGAGGTTTGTTGTACCAAAATAGATTCCTTAATATTACAAATTTTGATCAGCAAATAGATGACTGTGATTCTAGGAGCAATTTTGATGTGTATTTTGAAATTGATTTCTGTGATGAGCAACTCTTATGTTTTATTGATATAGTTCATTAATATCTATGTTAGTGTTTTTTTTTTTTTTTTTTTTTTTTTTTTTTTTTTTTTTTTTTTTTTTTAGGTTCTGTTTGTAAATTAAAATATTAATTTGTTATTTCTAAAGTGTGAGTTTGAAATATGCATATTCAGTAATTTATTAAAGTCAAACATTTTGGAAATTTGAAATTTTAGATATCTTTTTACTTGAATATTACAAATCATTGGTTGGGAAAAAAATGGAATTCCATTTTTTCTTAATTTGAAGTATGAAGGAATATTTTTCCGATGAAAGTAATTGTATTTTAAATGTGTGATTTCATTTTTTTTTATGTATGATTTGGTACAAATATGTTATTTTATCTAATATATATTACTATTTGAATTAGCTAATGTGCATAGGCTTTGAAGTATTTTTGTGCTGATTAATTATAAAATAATTATATTAATTATAAAATAATAATATAATTCTAAGAAATTATGTTATTTACTTTATTAATTTAGTGCTTTTACATTGTTATTGATAATTATCTAGTAATACATAAAATGTTTGTTTTTAAGTATATACATCATTGATCAATTCATTAAAAACTAAGTATTGTAAAAATTGGTATTATTTATATATTCTATTCAGCTTTATTGTTTGGTTGTTTTCTTCTACTCAGTAGCACAATACAATATATATTTTTAAAGACATGTTTAAAGACATGTATATATTTTTAAAGACACTTAATTAAAATGTGATTATTGTAAAGACTGGTGTCATTCATATTATTGATTTGGCTTTACTACTTGATTGCTAACCTCTGCCTAGCAACACTATTAGGATATTTTTTAAGTAGTATGCCAATGTTTAAATAATTAAAATGAAATATTATAAAAACTATGTTTATTTAAACAAGCACAAATAGTAGCATTGCTTTTTACAGCTATTTCATGTTCTGTTTTCTAATTTATGTTCTTATTAAATCATGTAAAATTAACTTTCTAGCATTTATCTGTGAAACCTTTCTTAGTCTTAATAGTCTAAGTGAAATTATATAAATATCATGTAATTTCAGTTTATGAGAAAATTGGAAAATCTCATGAAACTAGTATTTAGTTGTATTATTTAATTCTCTATATAAAAAAAGATTTCAATAATTTTTGGATAAAAAAGAACATTCAATGTAGCAAAATCTACTCTTATCAAAGAAAAGCCATGCACTTCAAAGGAATGCATGAAAATTTTTCATCTGTTTTTTACCAGTCATTTCTAATTGTCTAAAATTTCATATTATAATGATGAGATTAGAAAGAAATCAAATGTAATAGAGTGAAATTACACTATAAGAGATTTGAATGGATTAGCATTTATCGAATCACAAAGAAAAGAATCATTACAAAAAAATATTCCTTCAATTTTAAGTTGTAATATTGAGTACTTTTTATACTGTTAACAGAGAAAAGTTTTTTTATTTAATTTTTTGACTTCATATAATTTATCACTGGACTATTTTAGAAACAAAAAACAACCTAGAGAGAATCTAGTCTCTTGCCATTATTTTTTTAAAGAAATTCCTTTTGCTGAAATTGATATCAACAAAATATTATGAATCACTTGAAAACATAGTTTTAGAAAATAGCTGTAAAAGAAACATGCTGTTTTTTTCCTGATTGTCCTGTTGGACTATGTCACTGCATTCAAAATTTTGCAGTTAAAAGCTCCATTTTAAAAAACGTAAGTAAAATAAAATTGGCCTTTTTTTTACTAAAAAATTCATTCTTTTGTAGTTCTTCCAGTTTGGTTACTTATTGGTATAAAAACCACTTTTAAATTTAAAAAGAATATGACTCTTTTACTTTAAAGGAATATTAAATTATGTCACAGAATTTAAGGATCAATATTGTTTTGACAATTATAAAAAAGTTGATAGAACTTAAAAATATTCATTATCTCTGTAATCTTTACAGTATGTATTCATATTGCCTTTTATTTATGATTAATTATGAATAACATGTCTCTAACATTATGGTATAAAAAAATCCAAAAAATGAAAATTAAATGACTAAAATATAGTCAAAAACAAAATAATAAAGTAATTATTGATTTACTAGGTTTACCTACCTGTATATTTCTTATGTGTTGTTTAGTTCCTTGTGTCCTTTTTCTATTGATAATGTGAAATGGTACAATAAATTTTATTTCCCATTGTATGAAATGTAATTTTTCTGTGTATATTTTTATTAATGATGCAGAAAATATTTTTTTTAAATACAAATTTATGTAATAAATATTCTCATTTTTACTAGATGGTGAAAAAGAACCTGTAATAGAGCTTAAAAATGTAACTTTTTGTGCACCAAAAGAAACAAAACCTCTCATTTTCAACATTTCCTTGCAAATAAAATTTGGCTCCAGCATGCTTATAACAGGGAAAAGTAGTAGTGGCAAAACTTCTTTATTACGTGTCATTAAAGGACTTTGGCCAATTCATGAAGGACAAATCATTAGACGAGTATCATTCAAACCATCTGCGGTGTTCTTTCTACCACAACACTCTTTGCTTTCTGATGGCAGCTTGATTGAACAAATAGTATACCCATTAGAAATGCCGGAAGATGGTTTACAAAATGTTCAAGATGACCTCATTGATCGCATTTTAAAGTATGTATTAACATAATTTTTCATATAACATATAATTCAATTTCATATAATATGATGTCTTTTATTTTCATTCAATAGTATATTATAAAAAAATCATCTCTTTTTTAAATTTTGAATAGAAAATTACCACAAAAAGATTATATTATGATGCAACATTAGTCTTGATCTTTAATGTATAGAGTGCACTAATGTATTTTGTGTTAATATATTATGCAGTAATATTATAATAAAGTATTAATGGTTTTTTAGCAATTTTTCATCAGAATTTAGAATAGATAGCTCACATATAATGCTTAGCTCCACTAAAAGTTTCTTTCATTTTTTTAAACCTTTGAGAACTGTACATAAAATTTAAGAAATGTAGAGATATATTTACATTTCTATAAATGTTGACTAGGACATCATCTGAATTATGTCATTCATTGAAATCAAGAGAGTTAAAAACTATTTAATTTATTTGGTAGCAAAACTGATTATAAAGTAAAATTCTCCTGCTTAACATTGAGAGTTAAAAAAAAGTCAATTTATGAGCATTGTTGATTAAATAATGAAATTTTGAAACTGAATGTAGAATGTCTTTTGGGCACTACAAGCTACTGCTGACCGACAATGTCCCAATTAGTTTTGGCTACTTTATTCTATCTTCTTTATATGGTTTTTATATCATTCTCAACAACATTGAGCCACCTAATTGATTGCTTTTTAATTTCCATTTATTTGATAATTTCTTTTTTTTATTTGATTTGTATTTTTAATTTTGTATAAATAGTCCAGTTATTGTATCCTATGATTTTCTAAAAAGAAGAGTATAAAAATAAAAAAACACTGTTTTAACAAAAGTAATTTTAAAACTTCATTAAATAATTTTTGAAGAATTTGTATTCTATTAATTTATATATATTCTTCAATATTTTAAGCAAATTAATTTAAATTTTTTTTAATAATGCATTGAATTATTTAAGTCTTGACAATTTTTATTTTGGTGTTTGAAAAGTCACGAAAAATTTTATTAATTGTGTAGGACATTAAGTAACAAAGTCAGTAATATTAATAATTATTCTACTTTAATTAATTGAATAGCTAAGTGCAATATATTGTGTAATTAAATATTAGGAATATAATTTATACTAGAAAATGCTTGCAGCGTTTAAATTTATTATTAACATAAACCAATAATTGTTACGGAAGTTGTTTTTTAATAAAAATGTATTTTAATAAAATAAAAAAATGAAATTGAGAAATGAATCTTTCAAGCATAATTTGTGTACATTAATCAAAAAAAGGTACAATATCAATATCATTAAAAAAGCTGTAAACAGCAAATTGATTATTAAATACTTTAAAATATTTCTCGATTTTTTTTATCTTATATTTTTATTCGAAAAATTGCGTATTCATTCTGTTACTTATCCTATCAATGAGTATGTTTACTCTCATTGATAGAATATATAAGTTATACAAATAAGAGAGTCATGCTTTTAAAATTAAATAGGTATCATTCAGAGAGTATTTATATTTCTTGTTTAATTTTTTTCTTATTTTAGTGTAACCCTAATAAGCTCTATTCTATCATTAATTACTACTCTATTTAAATATTTAAGTGAAATTTTAGAGTTTTTTTCTTTATCCTAATTTGTTTCATAATAAAGATTATCAACAGAATATAGAAAACTAAAAATTCAATATTCAAAATGCTTTCCGAAATTCATGGAGGAAATTTTTATTAAAAATTAATATTTATTTTATAAATATATTGTTAGAAATATGAGTTTATTTGCATTTTCATCATTCATTGAGCCAAACTGGCAGTCAAAACAGTTAGCATTCCGACCTTGAGCAAGGATATTTTGTTTGATCCTACCTTGAGCAAGGATATTTGTAGTGATTCTAAATTCACTTTAAACGGTAGGTCCCGGTCTAACCAGCCTTTGTGTGCTAAAAATAGCGACATACAAGTAACGGAAAAAATAAAATTACTTGCTTTTACGATTTTGGAGAATTTTTCAAGAATTTTTGAAAAATATTGTAAATTAATAAAAATATATTATATATTTTATTTAAATTTATTTGTTTTAAAATGTATTATTACTTTCTGCTGCATAAATTGAATTTTATAGTTTTTAATATGTATAATAAATTAAAGTAAAAAACATGTTCAAAAAATTAATTTTAAAACTTTTTTAACCGTATTGTTATTACTATCAAAATCTTTTTAATCTCAGTAAATCTAAAAGCCTTATTATATATTTAAAATTTGAAAGCATAATAATACAGCCCATATACTTTGATAAGATAAAAAATTTGAATATCTAACTTAAGTTCATAAAAGCTGCAGATAATTTGCGTCTTTCCAAATAGCGATTTGCAGAAAAAGCATGTTGTCCATTTGATAACCAGTTTTCATTGTGCTTCTAAGTTCATCACTATTTTCCTACATATATATTATTGATTAGATTAGTTTTTTTTCTTGCAATACCTTTTCTTAAACTCTGGGAAAGTTAATTTTTGTAAATTATGTTCCCACAAATATACTAAATTAAAGTATTTTATGAAAGTTCGTTTTCCTCATATTTATTTTGAATGGTTATTTTTAAAACTATTTTTTAGATGTGATTACTTTTTCTCTTTCCTCTCTCTCTCCAAATTTTTTTACTTAAAACTTTAATTGTTTGATTTTTTATAAATAGGTTCTTGAAGTTTGTGGATTTAGAACACATATTGGAAAAAGCTGATCTGTGCGAGAAAGTAGATTGGAATTGGTATGATGTGCTCTCTCCTGGTGAAGCTCAACGACTGAGTTTTGTTCGTCTGTTTTGCCATCGTCCGAAATTGGCATTTTTAGATGAAGCCACGAGTGCTATTGGATTACAGCTTGAAGAAAAGATTTATAGAAAATGTATTGAATTGGGTATTACATTAATTAGCGTTGGCCATCGATCAAGTCTTGTGCAATATCATGATAGTTTTCTTCATTTAGATGGAGAAGGTGGTTGGACTTTTTCCCTTACACCAATAACCGAATGAGAGGTGACCACTCTATGTTATAATAATCTCTTTTGTAATTGGAAATGAACTATATTAGAACAAATGAGAAATTTGCTGTTTGTAAATATATATATATATTTATTTAAATTAAACTATGGTGCAAATCCCGGTTTACTTTTTAAAATTTCAAGAATGCTCAGTATTTTTAAAAATTACTAATAACTGTGCCTTAATTACTGTTGAAAGAAATTTTGTATTATGTTTTCTAGAATACAATTTTATTGCTGAAATACATATGTGATGTAGTTTTCCAATCTTTTTACAAAAACATGTATTTGTCCTGTGGTGCTGCATTATTTTTTGTAAACTTGGTAATTGATCAGGATTGTTGTAAGAAAGTATTTATGCTGTTCCCTTGAATTTAATTTTAATCTTAAAAATGCACTTGGTATATTTTTGTGATATGACTTTGAAATATATTCACTTAATTTTATTTTTATTTTTTTATGGAATATTTTAAAATTTTCTAAATTATGTTGGATTATTTGTGGGGAAAATTATAATTCGACTATCTTTTAAATTATTGCAATTGTATGAGAAATAATATTGTTATATTTTGATTTATATTTCTGTTTATTTCTTTTTATATCAAATTTGTGATTTGTCTATTAAACGAATAATCTAAATTGATAACTTATATGTGTGCAGTATTGTTTGTTTGATATTTTTCTAATTATTTTGTTGTGTTTTTTGTTATATAATAACTATAATGTATTAATTTTAAATAATATATAAACTTTTTAATTAATGTTTATAGTGTTAATGATAAAACAATAAATGTTTTTGTATTTCTTTTATGCCAAAAGGAATATTTTTATATCATATTTATGATGTAAATTATTACAAATGGAAGGTGATATTTATTTCTTGGTTGGTTGTTGTTGAGTTCTATAGATTAGAAACGATAAAAATCATTTGTAAACGAAATTGTTTTTTGTATTTATTTATTTTTGTATTTTTAGATAATGTTGTGATGTTTAATAAAATATTTTTTCTCATAAAACAGATTTTGTGTTTTATAAGTTAAATGAAGATTTTTGAAAAAACATAAATTTCTTTATTAATATTGTAGTTAATAATACATAGCGGTATTGGTGAGCCCCGAAAAGTGCCTTAAGCTTAACGTTTGGAGTATTCACCCATCTCCAAATACCTCGTAATGTTGAACCACGGTCAGGTGACAAGGTCACACTTGAGCTGTGAAACATGCAGTGCCAGGAAATACTAAACAGAAATCTTACATATTTAATTGACAACTATTCAGCACACTCACATTCGGAACACCTGACCAATGATGACAAAAAGATAAGGTGCACGTTCTAACCAGCAAACATGACCTTTCTAATCCAGCCTATAGAACAAAGTGTTCTTTATACAGCCAACGGGAATATCAAAATAATTTTTTAAATTCAATTTTAGAAGTTGAAGAAAGAAACCAGTTGGAGGAGAAGATAAAAGAGGGCAGAATATGTTATTGAATCTTAAATTGTTCAACATACGCTCAATGATTTATAATTTTTTTGTACAGCTATTAATGAAATAAAACCTTCAACTTTGAATAACGCTTGCAAAAAACTTACTGGAGGTGGAGAGAAAACCAGACAGCTGGTTTTGACTAGTGTGATTCGCAAACGCTATATAAAGGCAGTCAAGATTGCCGATTAAAATTGATACGCCAATTTTTATTTATATTTTTGTAAGTGGCTTAACTAGGCCTCAGAAGATTTCGAGCAATTTTCTGAGATTGACCCGGAACAATAGTAGCTTATAAAGATTGAGTATTGTTCTTCAGAGAAATTGGGGGACCATGATGTGGATCTAATCGTTGGAGGCATCAGTAAACAGTGAAACCCTCTTCGTTAAAACACTGTACGTGATGCGAGGCATATTGTGCTTATGGTAACGGCATCACGAATTATCGTTCAACTGATTCATTCTGAAACGCACCATTCGGTGTCGGTTCGTATCATTCTACGTTGTTTTTTCAACTGAGCGGATACGCTCAAAGCTTAAATTCTATGCTGAGACACATGTGGCAGTGTTTATAACCAACAATGGTGACTATACTAACTGCTGATTTGTCATCAATCACACTTCACAAGAGCAACTTATTGTCTTCAAAACTGCAGAGTTTATCGGTTGTTCGCATGCTGTCTTTGTAAGCACTTATGCCAAGTAGATGAATGACGGTGAGACGAGTAGCAGAAATTATAATGTTGGTAATCCACACATCATTAACGAAACAAGATGTAGAAATCTGCGTTTCTTTGTAATGCTACTACGCGCATGAATCAGTGATGTTTGCCACTGTCTATTGCCAAACTTTCTTTTTAAAGTAAGTTTGGCAATAGACAGTAACAAAAATCACTGTCTCATGCGCTTAGTAGCATTTCATTTTGATCCATACTTTATTTGCTCAAACCGATCGCCCACAGACCATTATCTGCGTGGCGAGAGAGAGAGAGAAAGAAGGAACCATTAACATACATATCCTTTTAAACTGCCCTTTATACAATGTCCCAAGAAGTGATCTCTGTGAATCTTTGGGAGTTGGAACTTCATTCTCTTGGATTTTTGAGCTTTCCAATAATCCGAAAGTGTAAACTTAAATAATCCGCAACTTCAGGAAAAAACTTCCAGAATTTAACTTATTACCAATACGTCATGATAACGTCACCTTGTGCCTGTCTCTTATTGGAGAACTTTTCCCCCACTGTTTCTAACCCAGATAGAGAACAGTGGTCCTCAGGATGTTCGGAGAACGTCCT
>JAPDSC010101007.1:37449-71187 GCA_026290005.1 Latrodectus geometricus | reverse complement strand
CCCTGCCTTGATTTCCACCCTACTCAAGGCAAGGCTCAAAGCTGGTGCAACAACAAAAGGTTAATGTACTTAGCTCTACAGCTTTTTGTATTAAAATAGTTCTATCTATAATTTATCAAATTTTTAAAATCGCTATCAAATACTACATTTAAGTCTAACCTTGTTGTCCCAATTAGTGTCTACTTACAGTAATGTAAAACATATTGACTATAAAATAAAAACAAACAAATTTTTAATAGTTTTATTAAAGTAATAAATTTATGCTTGTTTTAATTTTACCAACTATGTAAAATAGCAAAAATTAGAGCTGAAATTTTTTTCTAAAGCAAGCAATTTTAATTCTAATTCCAAATTAAATAATTATAATTAATATAATGTTTAACTTTATTAATTTTTAGAAAAAAATTATAAAAACATGAATAGAATATTATATTCTTTTCGAAAGAGTAATTTTAAAATTTTGTGAATGTATATATAACGGTAAAAGTGGTAAAAAAAAATACACTATAAATAGTTATTTTTAATGAATTCAAAACTGGGGCGAAATTACAGCTTTATCTCAAGACATTAAATGTTGACTAAAACAAGAATTAGTAAATTATACTAAGCTATATAATGACATTTTAACTCAATTTACATGAGAGATGATAATAATGTATACGCAATAGAAAGGTATCAGGCATATCAAGTGCTTAGTAGTTGTACCGATAGTTAGCTGCTAAAACTCTGATGTCTCTAGTATTTGATAGAAAGTGCTGCCATCTTATGGAAAAATAATAAATCTCATACATCAAAATTTGTAACTAACCTTAATAATACATTTCCGTTTATATTATCCGTCCTTAATAATACATATTTTGATTTAACCTTTTAAAAATGCATCAAACTGCAAAATGACAGTCTAAAATATAAATATGTGGGGAAAATTATAATTAAATTTATAGATCACTTCCAATTTTTATTTATTTTTTTCGATTTATTTTCTTGTAGGGTATATTATGATCACAATTATTTTTATTTTTAAAAAAACGGTATTAAATAAATTTAGTTTCATATTTATTCTTGATGCTATTTTTGATCAATAGAAAGTATTCTAAATTCCCTGCTTTTTTTATTCAAAATTTCGATGAATTAAAAACTGTTCCTGCAAGTTTGTTTATATAGATAGATAGATAGAGCTAATGACTTTAACCCTTTATTCTTTAACATTGTCTCTTAATAATACGATGTCTATAGTCTCTTCTATTTTATTAGAAGTCTGTCTTTCATTACTTAATTGTGCTTTTACGTCAAAACTATGAAACATATTTTTTTAATACTGTGTCCTCAAATAATGAAAATATTTTTATGAAATGTGCAGATATAAATCTTATTTTCACTAGTTACATTTAAATTTACTAATTTGAATAAAAGTTATTAACTAGATTTGAATTTTTGCAAAAATTAATTGATATGCAAAAAAGCATCATTTTCATTAGTTAAAATTTCAGTAAAAATAATTAGTGAATAAAAATTCCCAAAAATTTCTGCAAAACAAATTTAAAATGCATTTATGACCTCTTTAAATCTAATTTATATAAATCCATATTTTTTAATAATTATAATAAAAATTATTTTAAAATCAATATAAATTATTTAGTATTTTATCAAATGAATGCTGACAATTATTTTGATTATCAAAACTTGTTTCAAAATATTAATGGGATATTTTTTAATACAATAATTTTTTTTATTTTAAAATTACATTCGGAATAAAAAAGCATAAATGTATTCCCAAAATGTGCATTCAAAGCATAATTCTAATAATTCAATCCTAACCAGAATGGTTGATCTGTTCAAAAGAAAATCACAGAATTCCTCTGTTCTGCATTCTTCATAAGAATTTTTAAAAAATTTTATCTTACACAAGTAGACTTCGAATTATAGAATTTCGATTTTATTTTCTTATTTAATGAATCTGAATCCCAAATTTTAATCGAAAAACAATGTTGGGAAGTGAAATAGGGCCTTGTAGAAAATTATGTACGATTAGAAGTTACTCTTTTAACTTCACTATGAACCTCAATAGTTAATTATTTCTTAGAATATACATAACTTAAGACATTGATAGATTATTACTGACATTTACTAATTAATTATAATTACGATTAAATACAAATGTAAAAAATATAAATAACTAACACCTAAGAAAAAAGCATACATGTAGATCATTTGCATTAGTTTCAATTTTGTCCAAAAAAATATTTATAATACTTGTAATCAATGATTGTACAATAATTAATTGCGTGAATCTTTTCCAAAACGTTCATGAGATTTTTCATGACAAGCAAATATCATCTTGTTCGAATCATCTATTAAAAAATTTATTACATCTAATGAAAAAAAATATTTGTGTTTTTTTATATATATTCTAAATATTATTGAAAGTATTAAATAAAAAAATATTGAGAAAAACTTATGTACATTCAAATTCGGAAATAATGTATTTTTAATTACTTCAGATTCTGCATGAGACACGCAAAATGAATTTTATTTTAGATTTTTATTACCATGTCAATAAATAAAAAATGCTATAAATCAATGATCTGATTTTATTTACAGTTTTTCAGCCGCAATGCAAAACAAGCTATCATAATCGTAATCATACTCAGATGCGCTTTTTGGTAGCGTCTTTAATTCACTAATGTCAAATCCAGCTTTCATTAGCGCATCTTTAATTTGGCTCAATGTCAGTTTTATGTGGTGGAACACACCATCACCAACTTTCCAAGGGGAACCATTTTCGTAACCACAAATTATAACACCACCTCCTTTTCTAAGCAGATTATTCAATCTTTTCAAGATGGCCACATAACCATCAAAATCTGGAGCAACTGTCTCCAAGCACAAAACTGAAAGTATGATATCAAATGGAGGAGAGACTGCAGCATCTTTTTCATCTTCAACAATGACGTCATCTGAAAGTAGATCTGCCCGAACAACAGCTTTGACGTTTTTTCTTATTCTATTTTCCAATGCATTTCGAGCATTTTCGACATTTCTGAAAAGAAAGAAAGCGATTAAACATCTATGTTAAAAAGATATCTTTTGTAAATTTCTTTTTTATTTATCCTAAAAAAAATAGTTCTTTTATTTTGATTGAATTCATAAATAGAAAATGCATTGTTTTGATAATACATCAAACATATTTTATTTAAACAATAGTCTCAAATATTTCATTGAAATGTATATCACATTTGAATAATAATAAATTTGGTCGATGTTTTAAAAATAATATGCATATATATTGTCTGGGTATTCGAAATGTATTTAAAGTTAAGATACAAAAATAAGTATCATATTTATTTAGTTATATACGAATTTTTTAGCTTTGATTATTGTTCACATACTGCTTCAAAATATTAACTTAACATTGCCGCAATATATTTTATAGATAATCAAAATGCAAAAGAAATCAAAAAAAATATTTTTCGTAGAGTAATAAATTGATATTACTAAATTTTGAACACACCAAATGACAATGTAAGAACCTGAGCTGTGTGTGACAACCTCTTTTCCACTTCCTGGATGATCTTAAATTACATTTTTTATGTAATTGGTGACAAGTGAGGGTACTGTTGTACTTTCAAAGAAAATTTGTAAATATTCGAGTATTAATGAAGAATAATGAATATATAGGAATGGATAAATTAATTAGATAAAAAAATATTAGTAGTAATTAATGTTTAGTTATCTAACATAATTATTAATAAGAATTTTATCTGTTATTTTGAAAAATAGATACTTGAATATTGTTTACAAAAAGTTATATTGTATAACTTTTTGAATAAGGCCTCATATATATTGTCTACAAATAAGTATTTCGGCACTTACGCAAATGATGATATCAGCGTTCCTGAGTTACGTCATGGCCTCCGCCGGTATATATCGTGTAGAAAATAGCATCGGCATTAATCGCATGCAAGATGCCTCTCAGTTCCGAGTTCTCTGATTTCGAGAAACGTATAATTATCGGGTATCACAAATGTGGTCGATCCTTAAGGGACATATTTAGCAATCTGAAGTAGCCAAAATCGACAGTGGCCTATGTGATTAAGAAGTGGAAGGTGAGCGGGGATTGTTGGAATGTGCCCAGAGTCGGCAGACAAACGAAACTGGTACCGGCGAGTGCTATCCAGAGAAATTCGGAAGAGCCGCATCTTAGCCGATGGCCCTCATCCGCGAGAAGTTTCAACAGACATTCAGGAATATTGTTTCAATGAATATCATCCGTAAGGAAGCACATCTGCTTGGCTTTCAATGTCGTGCTGCTGCAAGCCTTTGATCACAAAGTCCAACCACACTGCTCGGTTAATGTGGTCCAAAGCACGTCGAAATTGAACCGTAGATCAGTGGAAACGGGTTCTTTGGAGCGACGAATCAAGGTTCATCCTTTACAGTTCGGATGGCAAGGTTTGGGTCTGGCGTCTGCCTGGAGAATGTCTCCTGCCAGAATGCATTGTACCAACAATCATGTTTGGAGGAGGTGGAATTATGGCCTGAGGGTGTTTCTCCTGATACGGACTGAGACCCTTGGTCCCCATTCCTGGTAAGCTCAACGCCGATGCCTACTGCACCATTTTGGATGACAATGTGCTTCCTACGTAGTGGCATTTTTACGGGTTGGACCCCTGTTACTTTCAGGACGACAATGTCAGTTGTCATGTTTTGAGGTTAACCAAGGCTTGGTATAGTGCGAATGAAGTTCATCAAATGGACTGGCCTGCCCAAACTCCAGACCTGAACCCTATCCAGAACCTCTGCGACGAATTGGATCGCCGAATTAAGGAGTCCACTACCCGTCCAAAATCGGTGAAGGAACTTGTATGTCTACTCCAATCCGTGTGGAAGACAATACCACTAGCTGTAATACAAAGATTTGTGGAAAGTATGGCCCGGTGGGTTCACGCTGTAACTCTCGTGGAGGCTCTACCAACTATTGATTATGTTTTTCTTTTCTAACACAGGTGTCAAAATACGCATTGGTAGACAGTGTATAAGCCTTAGTATAAACGATATAATTATAGTTTCATTTACAACATTATTTTTTCACATGTGGCTGTTTTATTTCGATCTTACTTTAATCAATTTTTAATATATTTTACATATTAATGTTATATTTGATTCTTTTCTTTTTCTTTTCATATTAATAATATAATGAAATAAAGCATTATAGATTTTCATTTGCTTCCAATATTTTGTGTAAAACATAAATTTTTTATTATGATCGAATTTCTTATACATACTCTTGTTTTCCTTCAAGTCGTAGAACTATGTCTAAAAATTGGGACCAGTCGAGGGTTGAGGTGCCAGCGTGCCATCGTTTCAACTCAATGCAGTTATCAAGCACGTAATCACTTTGCACAATATTCGAGAACTTTGAGCTAAATGAGGCAATATTATGAACAGTAGCTCCACTTCCAACTTCAAGAATTTTAGATCCTTTGAATCGATCTGAAATAAAAAAAAATATATAGAATTTTCATCGATTTTGTAATTTATGAATTTAATCAAAAATATTTACATCTAGAACGTGGTCAAGGAAATCGAAAACAATGATGGTTTAATATATACGGTTCATTTTTTAATTCATGAATGAAAATAATTTCAAAATATGCAATATTGACCATATTATTTAAAGCTTCTAAATAATTTATACTCACCAAAATATTAAGCCGAACAAAAAATATATAGTTGAGAAAAAAATGTTGGCAATTGTAGTTTTAAGAGATTTATATAAAATACACCACCTACTCTGTCTAGTAGTCAACGTGCCTGACTGCGGATAGGGAGGTCCTGGATCGGGCATGGATGTACTTTCTCTTTCTTTCTCTCATGTCTTTATCCTTTCCTTGTATGAATGAAGTGTAAAAGGTTACCTACCTTATAAACGTCTGCCTATGGCAGGGGTGGCGAAGACGTCGACCGCGGTCGACTGGTACCACGCGAAGACATTTTAGGTAGTCCACGCGACCATCCCGATAATGACCTTGGATATTAACAATTTAATTTATGACTTATGACATAGAATCAATAAATTATTTAAAATAAAAATTTACTGCAGTCTACGCTTTAAAACCCAAAACAAACTGTGCAAAAATTAACTATTTAAAGATTTATGATTAAAGGTTTACGATTTAAAACCTAAAACGGACATGATGAGCGCGATTAAAACACTCAAAAAAACTATAGAATGGTATGCATCTCGATTAAGAAAACATAAATTGAGAAACCAAAACATGGATGAAAAGTGCATCCATAATCCAGACTGAGACTTCGAAGATTACGCTTAATACTTACTTGTTTTGTTTGAAGAATTTGAAAGAAGATTCGATGACTTAATAAAGTTGAAAGAAATACTCAATTTTATGATATTTCTCCATTTAATGAAAATGTCAACATTGATGGAGTATTTGAAAAAATAGGACATTTAATAGATATCACATCAGTTACGGTCGAGGAAGAAATTATTAAATTAAAATGCGATTTATTTCTTAAATCCAGAGCATATTTAGCTATACTGATTTTTGGAAATTAATTTCTGAGGAAACGTTTCCAAATATTTATAAATTGATTTTGTATTTGAAATCATATTTTGGATCGAAGTATCTTTGCGAATCCGCTTTTTCAACCATGACCAAAAAACAAACATTGGTCGCATTTAACAGATGAACATTTAATTTCGTGTTTATGCATTACTATAAGCTCATACCAGCCACAATATGATAAATTTGTCTTAGATATACAGTGCCAAATTTCAACTAAACAAAGTGAAAAGGATGGCCAGTTTTTGATTTATGAATACTTTGATTATTTTCTTCAGTAAATTTTTATTTTGTAGATATTAATATTGTTTTTTATTTTTAAATGTTTTTTTTTATTATAAAATTACATAATTTACCATTTTATCTTGTTACCGAAAATAAATATGTACATTAATTTAGCTCTGCCATTGGTAGACCGCCTTCGATTTTTTAAACGTGGAGTAGACCCCGGATCCCAAAAGTTTGGCCACCCCTGGCCTATGGCATGTGTATTTAATTATAAAAAAAAATTTCCAGTTATCTTCTTCAATGTGAGCTACAAGCATGTTAGCATAGAGTTCCGAAAATCTCCGACTTAACCTAACCATATAAAATATTTTCAGTTTCATTACTTTAAAAAGATTGATTCTAAAATAATTACAGATTTCTTTTTTTATATTATCAAATTTTAAATCTTAAATTGGAAAACATCTCTTCAGCATTTGAACACTGTACAAACTTTGTTTCTTGAAATCAAGTACTTAGATTGATCTAATACTACAAATAATTCCCATTGTTAATACTGCGCCAACCTGCTTGAAAGAGAGCAAACGCTATTTTCTTCAATAAAATTGTGTACAGTAGAAGTCCATTAGTTCGGCATCCAACAGTCCGGAATGCCCGATAGTCCGGCATCGCTCCGGAAATTTGAAACAATTTTGGTTTTCTCCAAAAGTGTGTCTTTAAAGCAAATAAAAACGCTCCAGAGCTATTTGGAAGTTTTTGGAATAATTCGAGATCATCCGGAAGCGCTCGGTATTGTTCGGAAACAATTAACAATTGCCTGAAGATGAGGTAAAGGAGGGGATTTTAATCGATGAGAATGAGCCAGTTGAACAAGAACTAACCGATGAGGACGTTATCAACATTGTAGTTTAATTATTAAGCTATTTGTTCTTATAATTACCGCCCGATAGACCGGAATTTTCGGTAGTCCGGCACCGAACCGGTCCCGAACGTGCCGGATTATCGGACTTCTACTGTATCTTGGAAATCGGAAGAATTAAAGTGAGAAAAATATATAACTCATTTAAAAAAGTAAGAATACTCACATCACGAAATACAGTGTTTACAGAAGTGTAGATTTCCAAACAATTTTGTTTTATTTACAAAGCAAGCAATTTAAATAAACTCATGCATTTGATTATACTTTTTACAAGAATACATAATGAATGTATGAATGATATTAATTTAATCTTAATGTAAGAAACATTAATCACTCCAACAACAATTTCAAACTAAAAGTATTGGAATAAATAGTTTGAAACTATAAATTTGTAAATGTCAATATGTATTATTTATTGTAAATACTGAATGTATGCTTAGTTACTTTAGAAAAGAAAATAACAAATTTTTATTTTTGTATATTTTAAAAAATGAAAAGAGAGAGAGAGAGAGAGAGAGAGAGAAGCTTTTGATGAATTTCATTCACAAATATACCCAATTTCTTCCCTCTTTAAAAAAAATCAAGATAATTTTATACATTAAATTAATAATTCAAGATACATAAAAACTGTATTTACTTAAACGAAATTTTTTTACTTGAAACGAAACATTCCTTTAACTTTATAATTTACAAAAAATGCGACAAAGTTTCCAGAATCACCCATTATGTAAATAAACCATTCTTAAATCTGATGATTCATTTAAATCTAAACTTTTCAATTGACCTTGCATAAATTATATTTTGTTTAAATAAAATCATGTTATCAAAAGTTTCAAAATTATCTATAAGCAGATATTTATTTACTTGGGAAATTTACATGAACTAATGTTTTCAATAATAAGGAATTTCATTTTAAAATTTGATGCAGCTTCTTAAATTATTAAAGGATTAATTTTTACAAACGTAGAGAATGTTTTTATAAATTTAATTGCGGAATCTTTCAACTAAAGGATCCAAGATTTCTTCCTTTATCAAGTGCTGGTATAAATAAATGTGTATTAGAATCATTAAAGAGTTAAAAATATAATGATTTTTAGACAATTTATTATAAGACAGATTTGCTTACTTTTAAAAAAAAATTTTAATTTCAAAAATGTAAAAGATGTGAAGATATAAATGTTATTATATTCATTAATAAATAAAAAATATCAAATCACTACAAAATTATTTTTGGCGTTCTATTCAAAAACAAAATTTACGTTTGCATATTTTGGTTGAGATGGCAAAATTTTATTAGAAAAATTGACATTAATATATTTATTTGGTGAAATTTCATTATCGTGTTTACTTAACAAAAGTACGTTTTGAAGTAGGAAACATAAAAAAAATATGTATAAAATACATTTATTGCCTTTTACAAACTTAAAATTGTCAAATTAACTTTCAAAAAACGTAAATACTTAAAACTGTCAAATTAAAAATTAAAGAGCCAGAAGAAAATAGATTGAAGATAAGATTACATTTATCTATTTTATTTTGCGCGTTAACATTTGATCAAAGATTAAATTATCTTTGAAATGTTTACTTACAAAATAAGATTTGTTATGAAATCGATAAATACTTTTGTTGTTTTTTCCAAAAAATATGAATTAAGTTTACTGTATACACATTTTATTTTTTTCGTACGGTTCTCATATCCATAGAAATTACAGGGAAATTTATCGAATTGTTAGAAAATGAGGCAACCATCAGATAAAATATTTTATTTATGGTAAAATTATATTTATTAACGTAAAATCAAATGAAAACGTTACCATTTGGTCATTTGAATCAAAAAATGATCTACCAAGAAAAGTATAGTTTATCATTTTCCCAATCTCAGAGTGTAATGCTTAATAAATCAGTGTTACGATATTACTTGATATGTTTAGCATTCTATTGAAATTGTGTTCTCTTAGTTTTTAAAGGAAAATAAAAAATTTACTTCAATAATACAAAAATAAAATAAAATTTAACAATACATAAAAAGTTTAAATTCCATATAGTTTTAGTATCTTGACTCCTTCTCCTATTTTATATTACTGGAATTGAGTAAACATTTTTATTGGAAATCAAGATGATTTTTCCTTATATGAATAACAGTATAGGAAAAAGAAAGTTTATCTATAACTGGACAATACATTTTTATACTTTGAAATGTCTTGTATGCTTTGCCATATATTTTAAAGTAAAAATTTGAATTTAAAATTAACTTCAGTAAAAAGTGGAAATACTTTACCATGCACTTCAACAAAATGGCAAGTGTTCTAATTTTTGCCTAGTATTTATTTAGTTATTCAAAAATAAAATTAACCATAGAATATTTATTGTGGAAGAACGGGAGAAAATAAAAAAATAAATGTGTAATTACCTGAGTTAGCAACATCGTGTAGGAACTTTAAAATGAATTCGAAATTTCCGCGTATCAAATTTAAAATCCGATTAAACTTCGCGTTGTATTCAGCAGCTTTCAAATTGGAATTATAGTACGATTTCATATACTCTTCCTTACTCTCCATGTTTACGGTCATGTATAACTCTTTGACAGTGAATTAAGAAATCTAAATACAATTCATTTCTTGCACAACAGCTATATATACAATCGATAAGATTATTTTATTTGTTATGTCTCTAAAAACTTTATCAATAACAACAGTTTATCAGTTTCATTTCATAATCGAAACTTGATTCATATTATATAAGCTAAAATAACACTATGCCTGTGTTACAAATAGTTCCAATTAATAACTTTTGAGTACTGGTTTACTTGTTTATTACCATTATCAGCGTAATTGTTCAATTTGTAATAAATATATTTTAAAAGTATTGCAGAACAATCCAGCTTATATTCCAGGGAAATATTCTTTAACAAATAATTAAATTAATTTTAACTATTGGATTCTAAATAAAGAAGTTAAAATATTAAACTGCTTTTATTCACAAGTGTGTTTAAACTGATTGTATTTATCTCACTCTCACGTAAAAAATGAGATAAATGCACACACAAACACAACCAGCTTATATTTTCATTATTTAAATTATTGTTGGAATAAAATATTGAAATGATTCGAAAAGCATATAAAATCCTGCAATGAAACTCAACATATAATAATTTGAGTTATTGAGCAATAGTCACATGACATATTTTTTCCTCGTTATTATACGTTTCTTACGTTTTGTTATTTTTTTTAATTTTTCTAATTCACACAAATAATAAAGGAGCATATATTATATCACGTCCATTTTTAATAATCTAATCAAATTTTTGTGGGAAAAACTTCAGGGCTACAAATTTTTTCATGAAGAAGAATTTTTTGTGTTTTAATATGTAAAAAAATTAATTATACATTTTTATTATTATACTTTTTCATGATTTATATAAATAGTTGATACTTATTTATAAATATTTTCAATATATTTTTTAATTTCATGAGGACTTTCATACTTTTCCCTTTTCATTAGAAAAGGGAAAAGTATGAAAGTTGAAAGTATGACGCTATAAATTTTAAAATTAAAGTGAAACTGTTTTCCAAGAAAAATGAAATTTTTTTATAAGTTATTCAACTAAGCAATTTTAAATTACAGAATGTCTATAAAAAACTGTATTTCATATGACTGAAATAATAATTAAATATCAAAATATGCATTAAAGTCATAGAAAAACTAAAATTTAATGAAGAAAATTAAAATATGAAATGATATTTTTCAGTTTATTTTTACCGGTACAGCAAATATTCATGAACTTCAATGACTTAATTATGCCAAGAAAATATTAATTTAAATATTATATAGGCTACAATATTTTTTAATTAATTAAACTGATATTTTTCAATAAATCTCTATTTTTTCTAAATAAATTGTGCTTCTTTTTCTTCGATTTTGAGAAAAAAAAGGGCAATTAATGCAATATATTTCAATGGAAAATGATAAAATTTTGCCTCTGGTGGTTGTTTTTTAACATTTAAATATATTTTTATGAATGAATAATTAAAATAGCGTAAATAAAAATATAAAATCATGGTCAGGGTTTTCAATTTAAGACAATTTTTTCCTTGATTCTAAATATTCTTTTGATGACAGTTGATTTCAAATTTTATTTCTATAGTTGGACAGCTAATTATCGAATGCATAGTAAAAAAAAATAAACATTTAATAGTCATCAGAGTACGTGAGTAAAACCCCATCAACCAAGAAAATAAGTGCAAATTTCCCCAAATTGATACTAAATCATTTAATAGTGTTCCATTAGCATATTTAATGAGAATTGAAACAAAAACTAATTTTAAAAATGTTGAAATTAATGTGATTATTTGAGACAGTCTACTGGCAAAAATAACTAAAAACACATGAAGGTACTTTAAATTTATTTTATTTACAATACAAATAAAAAGAAAATAACATTTTATAGGAGGCCATTTATATTTCGTAAATAGTTTTCTGTTGGCTAGAAATCATGTGATTTAGTGCTATTATTTCTACACACACAGTCGCGTGATTTTACACAGATATCGTCATTGATTACTAATCAGTATACGAATTCATTAATTTTAAAAGTAATTTATTTTTTAAAAAAAGGAATTGTATGGTTCTTACTCTAAGCATCCAATTATTTTATATTTATGAATTATAAAAATTTTATTAAAATTCATAATATTTTTCCTTTAATTCTTTAAAGAGAATCGGAAATCTTCTGCTATATAATTTAACATTTCTTAGACAAGGAATGTTTTGTATTGCTGTTATTTTATCTTGATCCACTTCTATTCCACAACCCAAGATATTTTACATGAAAACATGCAAATTTACACTTATCTCTTTTTGCTTATAATTTAAATTCTCGAAGTCTATCAAACACCATTTTTAAATCTTAAATACGCTGTTCAAAAGTTTCAGACAAAACAAAAATGTCATCCAAATAGACTAGGATATTCACTGATAATAATCTATTGTAGAACTGATCCATGAGACAGTTGAAAGGTTGCTGGAGCGTTTCTTAAGCCAAATGGCATTCTTTTGTACCTAAATGTACCAAACAAGCATACAAATGACTTTATCTTCAGGATTAACCTCGATTTGAGGATATCCAGTCTATTTCGTTCGTGTCAAAGAACATCCATAAGAGGCAATGGATACTTATCAGGTACAGTTATCGCATTCATCTTACAATAATCTATACATAATCTAATAATTCCACTAGGTTTAGGGACAAAAATTACCAGTGATTCATACGGTGATTTACCTTCTTCTATAATATCATTGGCTAAAAGTTTTTTTTTCTTAAAAGCTCCTTGTTTTTAGGAGAGAGTCTATAAGGAGCAACTGATGGATGGTCGCCTGTATTGATATAGGGTTTTACTTAAGGAGTTGATTCTTCCCTTAGCTGGAAAATATCTTCAGTTTCATTAATCAGGGTGATTAAATGATTTCTATTTTCTGTATCAAGAGACTGCCCTTCTTCTCTCAAACAAAGATTATTAGCTTCGAGTATAACAGTAGAATTGCTTTGTAACACCATTTGTAATGGAAATCATATGACAAGGGCTGTTATTGACTTCGATATAGGAATGTCATTTCTTGGTAGGGATAATTCTTTTGCAAATTGTATTTTGTTGCTTGGTTTATCACCAAAATACCAGCAATTGTGTTTATGTCCATCACAATCCCTGACTTTCTCAAAAAGTCAACACCTAATAGAGTATGATTAGCCTTTTCGTGTGGCAGAAAAATCGTATCTATTAGGAAAGTTCGTCCATGAACAGTGATTGGCACTTTAGTTTTCTTAACAATTGATGTGAATTGTTGATCCTCAACCAGCCATAAAGTAAGATCAACTTCTATAAATTTTTGTCCTCAATTCTTTAAAAATTATAACATCAATTCTCCACCAACTGTTTGGCTTGCTCAAGTGTCAACACAAACTGTCCCTGTTGCCAGTGGTGTTGTCGAGCTGGAACTCTCCGGAACGTCGTTCCGGTACTTCCTTTTTGGACAGGAACGCGTTCCGGAACTAAAGATGATTTCTGATAACGAGAATTGGCTGACGATTGAAAAAAATTAAAAAGAATCGCTAATTTTTTTTTCTAATTTTTGACGAATTTATATATGTATTATTATAAACAAGTGTTTGAGAGACAATGTTGAAAAGTACCACATACTGAAGCGACGGCAGGAAGATCTCACGCATGCGCAATACATCTGAGCGGGTATCTTCCGTTTCTATGATTGCTTGAGAACTATGTGCATTTTTATTAAATATTTAAAAAAATTAATTGTGCATTTTTATTTAAAGTTTGGTGTCTCGCATTTGAAATATAAAATTATCTCAATAGGCACGATATAAAACTTTAGAAATTTGGGATTTTTATTTCAAAACTACAACCGATTTATTTGATTAGCACGCAAGAAATTAGAACATTATAATATAATTATTGTTATACAATTATACATCATACAATGTAAAATTTACATGTTATACAATGTAAAATCTGCAAACGTTTACCAAATAAACCACAAATAAACACAACATAAATTATCAATAAGCAAACAAGTTTAAAAAATATTAAATAATTACTATTAAACATCAACAATAACATATTTAAAATGAATACAAAATTATACATCAGATATTTGGTAATAAAATATTATATGGGAAATTCTTATTTAAACAATAGTTTATAATACCACATAGAATATGATACAAAACTCTCAAAATAATGCAATGTATACAACCAGTGTTTTAAAAGAGTTGGATTCAACAAAAGAAAAAAATATGTAACAAATATGTATAATATATCGTTTCTATAAGGAAAACGAAAAAATGAATTCGTATAATAAATTAATATTGAAAACATTAAAAATAACCTACAAATCAATTTTGACGATTTATAAAATTTAGTATCAAGATATTGTTTATAAGTATGCTAGATTAAGATTCTAATATGGAACAAGTGATAAATTATTATTTATGTATTATTTAAACAAAACTATATAAATAAATCATTACATTTATTTTATTAACCTTAAAAATTAAATTTTTCTTTTATTTAGAACTCTCATAAGTTATTGATAATTCTTCCTATCGAGTGATTATTAATTATAGATGTAAATATAAAATATTAACAAAATAAAAGAATAGATTTTCGAAAGCTAAAATTAAAATGAAAATAACGACGAATTATCAATAAAGGCGCAGCTTGTCCTTTTTGCCACAAAACTCAACCCAACCAACCAACGAATCATCAATAAAGATGTTTTCATCGAACTTCCAGGTTAAAACAAGATGAGTCAGCCAGTATTTTATTTCACTTTCAATTGCCTTATTCAAAATTTGTATTTTACTTATGAAAAAAAATATTGTTAGAACACAACTTTTCATTGATAACATTATGATTCAAAACTAAACTTGTATAAGGTACCCAATTTAAAATAATTCCGATGAAAAATATTTGCATAAGAATATTTAAATAATAACATACATAATTAAATAAATTGTACCATATACACTGCATTATTACGTTAAACATCAATGTAAATATATAAAAACGATTACACTAAATTATTTAAAACGAAACTTCTTCACAAATTTAATAAAATCACTTGCTTATGTATTTTATAAAAAACAAAATTTTATCAGGTTTCTTAAACATTTAAAGTGAAATAGTTATATTTTCTCTCATTTATCGTAGATTTCATCGAATCACAATATTCGATTCACGAAATTTTACTTATGATGATTCACATGTAAATTTTCGCACTATTTCACTTTTCCTTTTTTGAGATTTCACCGAAAAATCACTTGCGAACAACCTTGTTGATTATCACACCTTGCTTTATTTCATGAATAAGAATTTTGAAACACAGAGTTCGTAGACTGCGAAATAGTAAACATAATACAGGATGAATTTTTAAATCAGAAGCAGAACAAGACCATAATATTCCTTCGATTCCAGTGGCTTTTCCGCAGGTCCAGTAGCTAATGATACAGGAGAATTATTGAAAATGACAAAGTTCCAGCTAATTATTTTTATCCATATAAATCCAAACAAAGCTTCTTTCTTAGAATTACGTCTTTCAGAACGATAATTCTAATTTAATGAAATATAGGTATATCTGTCAAATTGGGATTCAAAAATAACCATATGAAAATCTCTCATTTTTCATTTGACACAGTCAGTTTTCTCTTTTAAAATGTTTTCAATTTTTTTAATAGAGCTGGAAGCCAAATTGTTTTTTATTAATATTTCTATAACTCCCATAACACCAACATAAGAAATAGTATATTATAAAATATTAACCAAAGCATGATTTCTAAAATTCAATTTTTAGGTTTTTTCAGATAATTTTGTCTGCTATAATGTCGGTTGTACATTGATATTCTAAAAGTCTCACAAATTAAGCTATTTAGTGAAACATACATACACTTACAAAAACAGAATCTAAAATACCGTAGCTATTTTTACAAATAGCTAGTCATGTATACAAATTTTATAGCAATTACTGCAAGAGTCATCTTGTTTGCCTAAACATCTACATACCAAAATGTCTAGGTGTCTAATTGTTATATAAAGAGGCTATGAGCCCACGAATTCCTTAAATCATCTATTTAACATCTATTTCAAAGTAAAACGTGAGTTAAATAATCAGAACAATTAAATATACGTACTGATCTTAGAAACTGGCTTTTTATTAACTTCCCATAACTCAATTCATTTATCAAAAGGTGCTTAACAAAGTTGATCTAAAAATTTTAGTTGGAATGAGGAATCCAAATGTAGTGTTGCATATTATTGATTTGAAAAGAGATCAGGTAATAGACAAATACATACCAGCAGTATCTGTTTCTATTAAAAATAGAAATTTATATACCAAGTTTTGCTACAATGGATAATAGATTTTCGTTTATCCTTTTCTTCAACATATAAATAATAAGCAAGAATATGAGTAATTTGTGATGAAATAAATAAGCTGATAAAATTCAAACAAATAGCATTTTTGCCTTTTGATATGCATTAAATCAGTTCTGATTTATTTTATCAGTACTTGAAAACTGTGAAATTCAACAGCAGAAGGAACATATGGCAAATCTCATACATTGTCACAACCAATGTCTCATACAATAAAAGATAATGCTTCAGAAATGAGTTAGTTACCATTACTTTCTCATGTGCTTGTAATGACGGAAAGCATGTTTCACCTATTTTTACGAAAATGCCTATTTTTTGCGGCAATAGGAGCGGCATGTGAGTTAACAGATTATGAATTACACTACTATATAAAACATCAAAAATATTTTAATCTTGTTATAATGTTAGAAATGTTAATATATTGCTTCTAAAATTGGATTTAAAATATTTTTAGTTATTTGTGCTTAAATGGGTTACTATATTATTAAAACTTTAATTTTAGAATTTTATTATAAAGTTCACTCAAAACCTACTTTTATTTATTTATTTTAAAATTTTAATCAGTCATGAAAAATATTAAAAGCAGTAACATATTAACATATTAGAAGGATTGGCTAGTTAAATGGAATATTATTAAAAAATTAAATCATATAATTCAGTGATATATTATATATATATTAGGGCATTTATAAATAAGAAAAGACATTCTTAACTTTCAACTTTTGATAAATTCGATATAATTTTTCAACATTAATTTAATTAAATAAATTTTCAAAATTCATAGCTTTTTTGTTTGTAATTCTTATTTACAAATGGCTGAGATTTGCCGTCATGTTTAGGTACGTTCATATTTTTTCTTTAATTTAAAAAGAAAATCGTACAAATTTAAACAACTTTGTACATATACTTTTAAATATAAATATTAAAATAATAACTTATTATGAATTCCCTTGTGTAAATAAAAGTATTCATACAAAAAGGAAATAAAAAATATTAAAATACATCATACGTAGCTATCTTAAATTAATGGTATGATATATAATAATGGTATTATTAATTTTAAAAAATTAAAAACACTGATTTTTTTGTCTTTAAAAATAATCGTTTTAGATTTAGTATATTAAAGTGAACATAAATTTTTTAAAATATTCATAGATTGATGTTAGATGTTATATAAAATATATATATATGAGAGGATATATTTTATTCGTTTCATTTTAAAAATATCGCTAAAATATAGATGATAAAGAAATAGTAATTTAAGATAATCTCATTTTTATAAATACAATACAATTAAGCAGAATTTTATTTGTAAAAGTGATTTTCATGACTCTAAATCGGTTTGAAAATCTAAACAAGATTTGTCTTGGTTAAGTTTCATTTAAAAAAATAATGAAATAACAAAAATTGAATTCATATGAAAATCATTATTAAGAACCAAAATTGGATTTATATTAAATAAGTTATATATAGAAAAAGAATTAAATAACAAAAATTAAATTTATAAGAATATCAATGATTATTTTCATTTGTTGAGTTTAGAAAAATAGAATACTTGTTTCAAAAAATATACTAAAAATCTCTCATTGGTAGTTATGATTATCTGCTAAAATGCAACAAACAAAACTTGTGTTTGCTACCAAATAATAACACTTGTTTATTAATAAATAACAAAAATAACATCATTTTAATTGCTTGAATATGCTGAATTCCATTAAGTTTTTGTTTTCTAAGCTTACATCAATGTACAAAAAAAGTACTTTCCCCACTGAGTATATTTTTGAAAATTTTTCTTATAAGAGAACACTTTGAAAAATATATTAATACATTATAGTTTTTATAATATATTATAGTTTTAATAAATATATTATAGTTTTGAAGTCCTTAATTAATTAGTTCAAGAAAATATGAAAACTTTGATCATTCTAAATTATATCACAGAAATTTCCGTTATCTTAAAAGCACAACAATGTAAGTGAAATTATGATTAAAGAGGAATAAAAAGGAACTGAAAAAAGTAGAGAAACTAGTTTCTTTAATGAGATTAATATTTTGTGTAACCAGTTTTTAATAAAGCATGTAGAAAATTTTATCCATAATTTTCTTTGAAGCTAACTGAAGTTCATATTTTTCCTTTTTATGTTCCTTAATTGCAATCACTTCTTTAACATAGCAACAGTTGAAAGAACAGTTTACTGATGTAGTAACAATTTTGTTCCTAAAATATGAAAAAAAAATCATTTTTGATTTTCTAATTTTTACTTTTAATTTGTATAGTAATGAAAATGGAAAAATGATCAGTGTAACGCCATTTTCGCTAATTTTCTTTGGCTTTCTCAATTTCTGAAAAAAAATTGCCCATACTTCTTTTTGCGTCAAATCCAAAGTAACATTAAATATATTTTCCAGTGGCTTATAATCCTATGCAAAATCCTGATCTTTTCCAAGGAGATATTGTAGGAATCGAAAGTATTGAAGTAAGTAAACATCTTAACTATAATTGTTCGATTTATCATAACAGAATTTAATTTCTCAATTCGAATAAAAGAAAAATTGTTAAACTTACTATACATTAAATTATTAGAAATCTATAAACAAAATATTCAAATTGAAATTAGAGAAATAACAAAAAAAATAAATAAAACGATACCTTTCAAGAATTGGAATTGTGTTAAAATTGCTCTGTATTTCTTAAAAGTGAATACCTATATTGAAGGCCTTTTTTAGTGAATGTGAAAACATTTTTCAAGTTTCTTCTGGGCCTTATTGCACGATTACATAAATAAGAATTTATTAATTTTGACGAAGGCTAGATTGTAATTTAAAGATTCTAATGGATTTGTCTTAATGATCTAAAGATTCTAATGCATATCATACGAATAATCAGTGTACTATAAGAAATAAATAACAACAAATTTTCTATTTCTGAGAAAAATAGGCTATTTGTTTTCAATTGTCTATTTTTTAATCAATTGTCATTAAGTAGTTATTTTATTTATTTAAGTTAATTTTCAATAAAAATATCTTCAGCTTCGATCATTATTTACAAAAATGATTAATTCAAAATTATATGATGTTTAATCTTTAATAACTCACTAAAATATGAATAAATTAATTTTTTTACTGTTTTTTTTTTCATTGCTCAAAATTTCTCTCTCAAAAAGCTCTTTATTGAGCAAAATAAAGTATGATTTTGTACAAAAAATATTACAAATAATTTTATTTTCTAGCCGATTTGAAGTTTTCAATAAAATGATGTCATATAACTGAACAATGGTAAAAATGATTTAAAAGGCATTGAATAATTCATTTGGAATTTAATTGTTAGATTTTGTCTATAACAGGGGAGGCCAAACTTTTGGGATCCGGGGTCTACTTCACATTTAAAAAATCCCAGGCGGTCTGCCAATGGCAGAGCAAAATTAGTGTACATATTTATTTTCGGTAACAAGAAAAAATAGTAAATTATGTAATTTTTCAAAAAAAAACTTAATATTAATATTTAAAAAATAAAAATTTTCTGACGAAAACAATCAATGTATTCATATATCAAAAACTGACCATCCTATTCACTTCGTTTAGTTGAAATTTGGCACTATATATCTGCGACAAGTTTATCATATTGTAGCTGGATAGCAAAAGCTTATTGCAATGCATAAATACGAAATGAAATGTTCATCTGTTAAATGTGACCAATGTCTGTTTTTTGTAAGATACCTCGATCCAAAGTGTGATTTCAAATACAAAATCACTTTGTAAATATGTGGAAACATTTCCTCAGAAATTAATTTCCAAAAATCCATATCGCTAAATATGCTCTGAATTTAAGAAATATATCGCATCTTAATTTAATAATTTCTTCCTCGACCGTGACTGATGTGGTAACTATTAAATGTCCCATTTTTTCAGATACTCCATCAATGTTGGCATTTTCATTAAATGGAAACATCATAAAATTGAATATTTCTTTTAACCTAAATAAGTCAGCGAATCTTCTAATTCACTATATATCTGCGACAAACAAAACAAGTAAGTATTAAGTGAAATCTTCGAAGTCTCGGTTTGGATTACGGATGCACTCTTCCTCCGTGTTTTTGAAGTTTACAGAATTCATGTTTTCTTAATTGAGATGCATACCTTTCTATAGTTTTTTTGAATGTTTTAAATGCGCTCATCATGTTTGTTTTAGGTTTTATAAATTGCAAACCTTTAATCATAAATCTTTAAATAGTAAATCTTTGCACAGTTTGGTTTTAAAGCGTAGACTGAGTAAATTTTTATTTTAAATAATTCATTGATTCTATATCATAAGTCATAAATTAAATTGTTAATATCCGAGATCATTATCGGGATGGTCACGCGGACTACCTAAAATGCCTTCGCTGTCTACCAGTCGACCGCGGTCGACGTCTTGGTCACCCCTGGTCTATAATATCTAATATCATCCTTAATTTTATAAAATATTAAAAAACGAGTTCTAGTTTTTATTTCAATTTTTAATTCATTTATGAAACAAAGGCTACATAAGTTTGTGGATATTCATTTTGTCAAACATCTTTTTTTTAACACTATAAAATTTGAGCAATTTGCAATAGAATAACAGAAATATTGTGGTGTAAGCGTTAATACGTAAAAAAAAATTTTAAAAAAGAAAATTTTTAAAATAAAATTTTTTAATTATTTCTTTTATTAAAGATTTGTTTTTTCGTAGGATCGTAATGGTATACCACTTGAATCCATGAGATGGCCGGGAGGAAAAATTCCATACAAGATTGACAGCATTCTTAGTAAGGAAATTTCAACAACTTGCCATGTAAATGTGACATTTTAACTTACGCATGCATAATACAGTTTTAATAATATTAAATGACAAATATATATTATCTATATCGTTACCATGGTTTCAAGTTTTGA
This sequence comes from Latrodectus geometricus, assembly GCA_026290005.1. Classification (NCBI taxonomy): domain Eukaryota; kingdom Metazoa; phylum Arthropoda; class Arachnida; order Araneae; family Theridiidae; genus Latrodectus; species Latrodectus geometricus. Next base: position 49,603 of record JAPDSC010101007.1, on the reverse strand, counting down.
ATCACAGTTTTTGAGAACATGTTTTCAATCTGTTTTATTATTTTGTGTAATACAATGTATGTTACATTATAGTTACATATACACAAATTTTTTTCTTTTTTTAATATCACACAATTCCCCTTTCTTGAAAATATTTGTAGTTTTCTTAAATTTTTAAGAATTTTATAGTTTTCTGTTTTTTTTTTTTTTTTTTTTTTTTTAAATTATTATTTATTTATTATTATAATTGAAAATAAAATGACCAAACGAAAAGCAGAATGTGATAAAAGGTGTCATTCTAAGGAAGAGTAAGAAAATCAGTTATTATTTACTGTAAATTCATTAGACAGTCCAAAAGCTGATCCTACTCTCAGTAGCAATAAATGTTTCGAAATTGTAGCAGCTATAGCATTATCAGGAAGCTATCATCCATTTGTATAAAAGAACTTCCTGACTCTATTTCTACTTCATTAAATTAATGTAAATTAATTAATTTATCTACGTGATTAAATCTACTTTTTCTCCGATTAAGAAAATCAAATTTCTAGCTCTGTCTTTAATTATGAATTTCTAAATAAGACAGTATAAAAAGTGTTCGAGTTATATGGTGCATTTTAATTCATATGCTAAAAATTTATCCATGGTATATTGAAGACTAGCTGTATTTTTCCGTATTTAAATAATAAATTTAAAACCACATTTTCTTTTACAATAAGAAATATTTAATTTAATTGTAATATTTAATTAAAATAGTTAAATTAATTTGATTCTTTTCATATTGTTTTCAAACTAATAGTTAAATTATGATGGATTTATAAACAGAATTGAAAAAACTATACATTAGATGAAAAATCAAATATATAATATTTCAAAACTAATTTAATCAATAATATTTAAAAATTTGTAATCATATTATGAAATAAAATTATTCCTAAAATTTACTTCAGCACATCTATGACTTTTATGATTATTCAGTAACTTGCTCATTGTTACATAGTTAAAAATGCTTTGTGTAATTGTTATGGTATTCCAATTAGTTAAACCGAGAAATCTCATTTTAAATATTTAAATTTTAGCAAAACATTCGTGACGGTGGTTACAAAATATTCTGTTATTTAGAAACTGATAAAATATTTAACCTCACACGTATAATTTATTTAATATTTTTACATTCAGAAAAAATTTTAATTTGTAAATACATGCAAATTCAACTTAAAATATTATGTGAGTTATAGTTTTTCAATTTTTTTTATTTACAGATCGTTTTAAACCAAATATTGAAAAGGCTATGAGGCTCATTTCTGCCAGAACTTGCATAAAATTTGTAAAAAGAACAAATGAAGTAGATTACATTAATATATTTAAAGGTGATGGGTAAGTAATTATTCTAAGAAGTTAATTTTTTTTTAATAATATTTAACTAAATCGAACTTAACTAGAGTTCCTTATATAATTAAATTCATTCATAATTATAATCATACTTCATTTATTACTTTAAAAAATAGTCAAAATACTCGTTAAATATCAATAATCATGAAAAAATCGTAGTTGAAAATAATGAGCCCAATATTGTTTAATGCGGATAACATTGAATTCGAATCCTTTCAAATTTTTGTTCTTAAAAAATTTATTGCATTGACAAAGATAATAATTTTAATATATATATGTATAGGTTTGATGATTTTACTCAATTATTTAAACTTTAATTACTAATGGTTAGAAATTTTTTTGTCTCATTAAAAGTTGTTTCTTTTTTTTTTCTTTTGCTTTCAACTAAATAAGATTAACAAAATACCAAAAGTTTGATTCTCAAACAGTTGAATAAGATATTTGTATTACATTTGACATATGAATTAGATTAAAATTTGGTCTACATAATTATAGAAACTAGATGATTTATTCTGATTGACTCATATTTTTACAATTCGTTTTGGTATCCCCAACATCAGACCTCTTCAACAGTCATCTCTGATGAAATCAAATGATTGTTCCTTCTGAAATCAATTTTTCCTACAGCTCCAAGCCATGAACAGCAAGAAAAATAGTAATCGAGCATTAGTCTTCTGATTCTATTACTATAAAAATTCTAGTTAAAAATTAATATCTTGAAGAGAAGAAACATTACGCACTCGTATTCGTAGCTCAGATAAAATTCACTGTAGAAAGACAATGAAATTATATTTAGTGAAAAATTCCTCTATAGAGTAATATGTATAATAATTTGTATAGAGTAATATGTTACTGCATAGAGTATATGTTCCTGCATAGAGCCGGAGACGTAGCGTTCATTTGGTTGCTACAACTTAATAAAATGTTTTGAATTCCATCTTCTTACCACTTTAACTTTCATAATCATGACAAGTTTCAAAATGTTGGCCTTGTTTTTTGGTAAGCGTATGTTTTTTACATTGTAAATTGCGATCACGTATTAAAAGTATTGTTATATTATGTTGATTCATTAATATTGTGAAAAATACATTTTTATCACTTCTTAAACTTTAAAAAGGCCTAGATAAATTTGGTGTATACTTAAAGGCTCACTATGCGACATATTTCTATTTTAAAAATATCTCAAAATAAACTATTCAAAATAGAAGAGTATTTTTTTAAGAGTTACCTAAAAAGATTGAGTCTGACAATTTTCTTTTAGTGATTCACTTAGAACTTAAATTCAACCTTCTTATAATCAATGCCTGTTTTCGTTCAAAATATTTATATTTCATTTAATAAAATATTTTTGCCTCATCATTTCTTTGAACTTGGAAATGCAGAAATATTTTGGAAATGGCATTTTGAGTTTATTACATCCATTCAAAGCTATCGAAAAAGAAAATCTGAATTGCGGTTTACTGAAATTCCTCAAGTTTACAAGCAATGAACCACTTTAAAATGTTCAATATTGATTTTTCCCCAGAAACTATTACATTATCAACAGAAAGTTAAAACATTAGTTACTGATATTAAAATATTGGTTACTGGTTGAGTTATATTTTTAAAACACGAATAACATTTTGTAATACAAATCATTATAAGCTGAAAAAATTACTAAGCATTTAAACAAAATACAATTTTACTAAAAATTATTTTAAAAAAATTTCAAAAATTCTATAATAAATTACAATTTTCTTTATTTCTTTAGATAGTATTTTTCCATGTATGCATAATATATCTTGATATTTGCTTTTGTAACAGGTGCTATTCATACTGGGGCAAAACAGGTGGTATGCAACCTGTGTCCCTTGGAAGAGGCTGCGATCCTGTAGGAACCATCATTCACGAACTAACTCATGCCATTGGATTTGCGCATGAGCAGAACCGATCCGACCGAGACGATTACCTCATCATTTATTGGGATAACATCGCACCCGGTAATCACCCATTGAATCTTTCTCAATACAAGAATTTTTTTTTTTTTTTTTTTTTTTTTTTTTTTTTTTTTGCCAAATTAAAGCTGAAGGTTTTTAATCTGTTAAGAAGCGCATGCAGTTATGTATATTTCAAAAACTTCCGTTGAGAATTGGGAGTAATATTTCCATAATTATTCTTTAAAATGAGACAGTTTCAAATCTGTACGAAATTTTAGTAAGATATGCCATAAGTATTAGCCAATAAGAATTCGGTTAATAGAGGTTCTTAACAGAATATTTTCTTTAGTAGAGAAGAAAAGTTCTACATAAAACGAATACATTGTCCTCTTATTGAAGAGTTGCCAATTGGGAGTATTGACAGTTGTGATAATAAAAAAGTTGTGTCTGCATCTAGGAAAATAGTTCTGCTTTAAAATATTTTAAAAGTAAAAACTTACAGTGTCAAATAGTGTTGACTTGAGAAACCCCTTGTAAAAAAAAACCTGAAACAAAAATACATTAAATATTTAAAAAAGGATATCAAATAAGTAGTGCACTAACTTAATATATAAACCTAATGCTTCCCAATACCAAAAAATAGACAAAAATTTTTGGTTAAAAATATTTAAAAAGAAGATTTTAGGTTTGGTAAAAAGAGCAGGAAAATTATTGGAGCTAATTCTTTATTAATAAACTTTGAAAAGCTTATAAAAAAATATCATTTATGGTAAAAAAAGAAAATATATTTTATGTGGAACACTTGTTAACATATTGCAAATAGGATATTTTAGAATATATGTTATATTGCAATTTCAAGGGGGAAAATAATGGTGAATTTACGAGGATTGACAAAAAAATTAACATATTAATATTTTTGTATCTTAAATACACACACACATTGACAGAGTTCTGTAAAAAAAGTCAAATTTACAAATAAAACAAAACAGTCAAAAGTGATAATAAGCTACTTCAGCATATTTATATGTAATATTCAAATAATAAGACATATTATATTTAGATTAGGTTTTGAAACCTCATTTTGTAGATATAATATTTAATAGGAATTATTTTGTAACAATATAGTTACAAAATTATTTCAATTAAACATTATATCTACATAATGAGGTTTCAAAAATGAACCTAAATATAATATGTGTGAAACAAAAATTTAAACTTCTTGTTCATGATATTCGAGAAACAACATAAATTAATTTCGACTCCAATGAAAAATTTAGGTAAATATTTAATTTTTCCAATTAAGTGAAAATAATTATAATTTGAAGAGAAGAAATATAAGAAAACTTATTATATTAAGTAACGACAGTAAATATTCAAAAGTTATATGTAGGATACGATCCCCGAATAGCTTTATAAGAGTAATCAATACAGGTGGTCTTTAATCATTTTACCCATTTAAAATATAATAATGCAATGTTATTAGAAGATCCACATTTTCAAAAAGGCATACAAAAAAGAATAACTTAAAATCTATGAACTCTGAGGCTCGACAGCCCATCGGGGGCCAGGGCCTACAGTGGTTTGTTTTCTTGAATGATGGCTCTGGGGTGGGAAGCGTATGTCCCTGTTAAGTGGTCAGCCTATGCAAAAACCAACAGTGTTTAGTTCCTAAGCATGCTTGATATTCAGTTTTATTGACTCAATCAAGGGACAAAAGGCTGATATTTTAAAAATAGTTTGTATTTCTTCAAAATAACCTAATTTTTATAATAATCGTTTTCAGCTTTTCTCCAATAAATTAAGAAGCAATTGAACTTCCTAGGAAAACTAGACTTTGTATAATTAATTGGTATCTGTTTTCTTTAATCTAAATTATTATAATTATTTCATTTCTTACATATATAACTTACAAAACTCATGATGCCAAAAAATAAATTTTGCACTTTCGCCTTCTTGACTCTCTTGAAGTTGAAGTTTAGATCAATTACTGTATTTGCCGATGTTTGGCACAGATTGTATTGAAAACTGATAGTATTTCTCGCGCTCTCCCAAATAAGAATTAATCATATTGCAAAACTAAATCACAATTTAAAAATATCATATAATATTTTAATTTTCGTAATAAATTTGCGATGTAGATATACTTAATTAAAATATAATTCGGTAAATAATTAATCGCTTCAAAAAATTAATTTTTAAAAAATGAAAATAATATTTAAACTTATATTTATATACAATCCTATATCCCATTTACTTCAAATATTCTTTTTAAATATTAATGTAGTTATCACAAAAAGTCATTTTGTATTGCTTTTCTTCATAGGAATGGAAGACCAGTTCGAGAAATTTAAACCACACGAGGAGAAGATATTCAACAAATTCGATTACAATTCCATCATGTTGTACGGAGAGAGTGCTTTCTCGGCCAATGGATACGAAACCACCATGAAAGCCAAGAAAAGGGGTGTCAAACTGCTTGAGCCTTATGACAAAGGAGCTCTGAGTGCCAGCGATGCTTTCCGTATTAACAAACTTTATGAATGTAACTGAAAATAAATAAATTTCTGAAGTAGCATTAGTTACCGATTTGACACAAAAACATCATTTTTGCATCAGATTTGTTACATAATATAAATTTTACACTATTTTCAATACTATAAACAACTATTTTTTTTTACTGATGATCAAAAATATCAAAATGAGATGATTGATTTTTTAGACGCGTTTTCTTATTAAAGGTAAATTATCAAGATGCTTTTAGAATAATGTCTTGAAGTACCCGAAGAATATCAAGATCCTTGTATTTTCCAAACGATTACCAATTTATGATTTACAAATATAATTATACAATTTATAAGAGAAAAATTTCCAATTAGAGTTATCTCAAATAAAGTCAGTTTTAACCGAAACTAATTTAAATCAATAAACTTAATTTCATTAAAAATAAATATGCTAATTTTGTAGATTTTCAAATCGCTTCATAACTTTTTTTTTCATAAACGTCACATAACTGAACGTTATATAGATAAAATTAAGATGTTGTCTTTGAAAAATGTGAAAAATTAAGTAATATTCACTCAATTTTTTTTTAAAGTTTATTGCACACACTTTTCTAGCATTTCTCTTTTTGTGTTTTAAATGAGCTTTAACTGGGTAACAAAATCACATATAATGATGTATACACAATGAGCATAAGCTGTTTAGAAAAAATTATTTTGCTTTCAATAGAGTAAAATATTATTCAGATTATGGTAATAAATCATTGTCACTTTAAGTAACCATAGGCTATATATTTTGTTGCAAAGCACATTTCGGTGCTTTCACAATTAATTTATACATATTTATAGCAATACTAATAATATTTCTATGGAAATTTCAATCCAAATAATATTACAATATTTTTTATTTAGTATTTCAAAATGGATAGGATACGAAAAAACAAAATGGTATTGTATATTATATGTATTAAAATTTGCTGTATAATTCAGGATTTTAAATTTAAATGCAAACAAATAATTTGCTCATAAGGTAATACATATTACCATATATTATTTTATTTTATATATCATTAGGCAAATTTATTTTATTGTAATTCCTGGCCTAGTAATAGGATACGCTCTTCCAGTAGTGAGTACTTGGAATTTTTTTCAAGTTTTCCCCCTTGAGCACGTAAATATAGCACACTAACAATGAAAAATCCATTCGGAAAGCTTTTAATGAAATTTAGGCAAGCACGAATTTTTAATAATTTCAATTGTTAGATAAATAGGGATATTTCAAATAGTTTGAAGATTTAATTTGCTTAGAATCATTAAGATCTCATAATGAAGTGAGAAATTAAAATATTTTGATCAACATAAGTGGCCGACAAATCAATTTTTGTTACTGAATTTAATCACAGAAAGTAATATTCAATTAAATATCTCTTTGTGTGAGCTTGTATAGAAAATAAAACAAAAATTCTATTCTGATTAAAAATTATCAACAAATAAAAATAATTTCTTTTTTCGAAGTTGTTTTCCAATCGGCAGTAAACATTTACGATAAATGATGAAGAAATATTGTCAAATATTGACTCTCTTTCAAACATTTCATTATTTCAATAACCACTTAAGTTTTAAAATAATGATATCAAATCAGTCTCGCTAACTGAAAAAAAAAATTTACAAAAGTGGCCACCAGTTTTCCAAAAAAAAAAAATACACTAAAAATTGATTTATCTTAAGCCAAGAAAAACAAATATAGCTAACTTTAATATAGAGTTCAAACAATACGTAATGCAACATTATGTACGACAAAAATGTATCGCTTTATATTTCCTCAATCTGAAAATATCCGCAAGACAGGTGTTACTTTTGTACCAACATACTTCCCTGTACCTAGACCTGAGTTGGGCTCTACAAGTTGGATAGAAGCAGGGACCAAGCAGAAGACTCTCCAATACTTGGCCTGTCACCCTAAGATGTATCATTTCACATGGAGGATATTGCGACCACGAAATACTTAACGTGCCCTAGTCGCAAGACAGGTATACCAAGAAGTCACAATAATATTTGTAAATTACTACAAGAATACTTTTGTACGAAAAATAATGAGTTTAAGACGCTTTAATGAAATGGCAATCTACACATAGTGTAGAGTTATGTATGTATTTTATAGTCTCTCAACCAAAAGAACTCAACATAGAAATGTCCGTTTGTATATATGAATGAAATGTACAATCGTTTAACATTTCAAGACACTTTTGAAAAAAGAAACACTAATTTAAATTGTACAATAGCTAGGCTTTAATATTATGCCAAGAGAAAATAATACATCGTAATCATTTATGAAAATTTTAAATGTGCATATTCTAAAAATTTCACATTCATTTGGAAAAAAAAGTTATTAAAATCTACTTTAATCAAGTATAGATATAAAATTTTGTTTTAGATGTAAAATATTACACTGAAAACACTCAACTATTTAAAAATAATTACAAATCTTATATTTAATTTTATGTCCAAAATCATATGCTGACAAACATTGAAAATTTGGTTTTAGATTATGCCTTATGAAACTCGACATTTTTACTTTAACAATGGACAAATGAAAGTATATATAGAAATATTAGATACAATACCAGAAAAGAGAATAATACATTGCATAAAGAATTATTTGATACAATGTATTTAGAAATGTTATGTTATTATAATAAGTCAATTTCATACAAGATAAATCATTAGGTTGGCACAAATCTGAATACAAAACAGTGTAGGATGATATAAATTTTCTATTCGAGAAAATAAAATTTTATTCAAAAATAAAATTAATTTAAAATGCTAAAAATGTTATCGAAGGGAGCTTTATTTCAACTTTTTAACTGATACAATTTTTCGAATAGTCAAAAAAATTCATGAAAATCAAACTTACTAAAACAAAAAATACATCCCGATTAATACTTCAGAATTAAATAGGAAGAGTAAAATATGTCAAATAGAGAGATATTCGAATGCAACTGTTATCAGTAACTACTGAAAAAAATACATTTTATTAGAAATTATTCATGCAATAATAAATTATCTTAATTTATTTTAGCTTGGTTTGAAAATCAAAGAAACTGGCATGATAGGAAAATTTACTTTAGATGAATTTTTTATAAGTTTTCAGAGGTTTTCAAAGTGGAAATTTTCTTCTGAAAGATAGATTTTCAATGTACGCAAAAACTTACTTTTTATTTTGAAATAAAAAAATACTATCAGTGGTTATATCTGCTTTGAACTGAAAAAGCTGATGTCATCTTCCATAAATCCTGTTTAATAGAATTAGAGTGATTTTTTAAAATAAATATTATCAATTATCAATATTTTAAGGTTCAAGAAAACATTTTGCTTGATTAATTAAATATAAACCTTTTAATAAAAAAAAATCACTTCACATAATCCAAAATACATCGGCATACATAAATACAAAAAATGATTTTGCGACTTACTATAGCATTTTTATTGATTTTAATTAATAAAATGATTTTGTTTATGAATTAATCATTTGATAAGTATTTGTATATATTTTTTATCCATTGAGTTTCTTTGATGTGGCTCAATTTTTTACCGTAGCATGCAATTTTGAAGAATTATGCACACTTAAATTTTTTTAAATAGATAAAGTAATGGTTGATTTACTTCTTGAGAGTTGCATTTTGACTCATTCTGAGATTTTTCCCAATTTCTTATTAATTTTTCTTCTTCGCTCTTAATTTTTGCAAACCAGCTTTGTAATAGAATAAAAAGTATACTAAATTTTAAAAGTGACTTATCAAGAAACTTGAGGAATTAACTTAAGATAGAACTGAAATCTGCAAAGTTCTCAGAAATGAAATTAAATGTTTTTCAAAGCAATATTCTCTTAGAAGGCATTATATAATCTCATTATCTTAAATTATGTTAACTAACAAAATTTATTTAAATGTTAAACAATTTTACAAGACGAAATTGTGAATAATTAATTTTTTGCAGTAAACATTTCATCACGATGATCCATGCAATTTTTTTATAATAGTCAAAATATAATTACCATGCAGTTATATTTATCTATCTGTTTGTTCATGAGGATAAATATTTACGATAGTGATAGTTTAGATCTACGAGGTATTTCATGATTTTATACCTATATATGTATACATATGTACATCACCCCACAAACACGTTAACAAAGGTATTAATTATTTTATGCTGTGAGATTTTTATGACCTGTTCTTTTCCGGCATGTTGTCATTATAAGTACATATTCAAATATTACTGCAATTGGAGTTTCACATATTCCTGTGAGCAATAGACACATATACGGTGAATATATTATAAATCAATCTTGAGATTTAACTAAATTAATTTTTAATGATAAAAAAATCTATAGAAATTTTTGTTAATGCTCAAAATTCAGTATTAAAGTAGAGAATTCAGTCTTAAAATATTTCCAATTATCCTACTTATCTCTTAGGAACTAAATCAAAGCTTTTATCCTTTCCAGTAGAAGAGATACGATGCGGAGAATATCCATGGACTGAAGATAAACAGCTGTTGCTCGTACGAAGATAAGCAAAAAATAAGAAAGAAAAAATTCGAAATAAATTATCTTTAATTTTTTTATGAGTTGTACTTGGGAAAATATTAGCACCGCCAACATGTGGATTATCTTTATTGCAGCTATTTTCACAGTAACAAGTGAGTAACATTTTTATTCGTTATTTGTAATAGCAATAAAGCAATCCTTCGTAAAGAAAGGTTTTAAAAATAGTTTAATATATATTTTATTTATATTTTACCTTTTCCAAAAATGTATACTTGATATTGTTTTGAAGTAATCCAAAATGTGACAGTTGGTACATATATATATCACATTAAACCATCACCATCAAATACATCAGAATTTTCAACTACGGCAAATCTGTCAATCTTTCCTCCATCCTACACCATAACAACAGCAGATGCATATTTTATTCAAATAGACATTTACAAGTGTCTTTGGATTGAAAAAGATTAGAAGAGATTCATCATTTACTAAACTAGATCATTTACTAAACTATATCATTTACTAAACTAGATTTCTCCCGAAACACAAGTAACATTGTTTTCACAAATAATATCCGCAGGAATTACCACTTAACTTTGTTTTCTGGTAACAATAGGCATAAGTTTTTGACATCATTGATGGTTTCCTTGCCAAATACAAAAGAGAACTGAATTTTTTTCCAAAATAAGCAACAACCCGAAAAATCTTCAACTAGATTAACACTGTCTTTATTTGGCGATAACTCTTCACAGTTATAAGGGTACAAAAATGTTGACACTAAAATTCTTGTAAATTTTACTCAGATTATGATAAATTATCAGATTTAACTGAAAAATAGTTTCATTTATAAAAGAAGCATTTAAAAAATAGGTTTATTTTTACTTTTTTCATTCGCTATATGAAGTAATGCACTCAAGGAAATATAAAGAAGCTTCTATTTTTTTAATTCAATAGCTGTTGAACACATTTAGCCCAAATATTAAAATTTCAATGTATAAATACAATATATAAATGGTATTTATATAATAAAAATCAAATTATGTTCGACTCGTCAAAACCAAGCGGGATATTGAATATGTTATCCATTCTTTACCTACTTGTTGACATTAACTAGATTATTTAATCATTTCAATCGTATGAAAAATATGCAAATTTTAAAAAACTATTTCTGTAAATAGGCATTAAGATTATAGCATTTTATTTATTTTCTTTTGCTTGATGTAAAAATTTTGTTTTATATTTAACTCCCTAAAAAATATTTAAAATTAATCCATTCATACTTATCATTAAGTATGATTGAAATATTCATTTTTTCCCCCTTTTACAGATGGATTTCCTCGACCTCCGATGGAAAATCCTGACCTTTTTGAAGGAGACATTTCAGGAATTGATAAAAACTTCGTAAGTTTCACAATCTTTTTAATTTTTTAGCAGGATGATCTTCAGTTGCACTATTGTTTATTACAGATTAAAGTCGTCCTAACAGTAAACAAGTTTCCTTGAATTGATTTAATTAGCTAGAGTCTGAGAACAACTGATTTTTAATTCCATCATTTCTATCTTCACGCTGTCTAGCCATTTTGGGGAACGTTTTTCTTTTTTCCTGATGCTCTTAACTCTTGCAAAAGTTATATTTTTAACAGGATTCAATTTATCAAGCCAAAAAATATGTCCACCTTATACGATAGGATTTGACAATTTGCATAGCATTAGTATCTGTTATCTTGTCAAGCCTTTAACAGAGAATAATCATTCTTTAATATCTGAATTCAAAAGATTTTACAAATTCTGGTCATAGAATCTAAGTATTCTTAACTCCATAT
>JAPDSC010101007.1:0-22449 GCA_026290005.1 Latrodectus geometricus | reverse complement strand
CTAGTAAAAGACTAGAAAAACATGAAACAACGGTACATGGTACAAATTGTATTGTGAAAATCTAACAAAATGTTTTCTTTTGAAACAATGATGTATTTCAGTTATCATTTTATTCATTTAATAACTTTATTCACAGATGCTATTCTCACTGGGGACGAACAGGTGGTTCACAGCCAGTATCATTAGGTTCAGGATGTGGTGATGTCGGTACCATCATTCACGAGTTGACTCACGCTATTGGATTCGACCATGAGCAAAACAGATCAGACAGAGATGATTATCTTCTTATATTTTGGCAGAATATAGCACCAGGTATAGAATTAATCTATAACTTGTATGTATAAATTAAACAATCCTATTCTTTAGCTCAAAACATATTCAAAAATGTCTTAGTGACACACTGTAATGAAAATTTATATTCCAAAATCATTAAAAAATCCAAATATGATCTAGGAAAATTCATGCAGCACATCTTTCGGCTGAGATTTACTGTACGGTCACTATTGGCACGATTTTTCCCTATTTGGTGATAAATAACATTTTCTGGCAACCCAACCCATTCCGACCGATCGCAGATGAGGGGTTCTAACCAATTCCAACCTCGCTTGTGCAAAATGGCTAGATTTTTAGCAACTTTTTGAAAAAGTCGCAATAGTGACCGTATAGTTTATCTCAACCCATTCTTCTATATAAGGTTTAAAAAAACTATGGCAATTACAAGCTACCTCATGATGTGTATAAACACGATAAATTTAAAATGCCATCATATTTTTATACTCTTCTATCATTACGATTAGGAATACAGACCTATATGCATGAGTTTGGCAACAGAAATACCTGATGTTCTGTAATATCACTGAGCTTCAGATTGATGCAAAACATTTTTATTGCAAACGTCATTCTGAGCTGAGAATAAACTCCTATAGACGTACAATAAATTCTGATATTTAAGGCATTGGGTAATCTAAATGGCAATCAGAAAAATTAATATTTTGAACAATACTATTCACACTACCGTAAACAAGCCTGATACTGGTTCAAATAAATCTCGTTTTATAGATTTGAATGTTAAAATAATATATTCTTTTCTAAATCGTAATAGCCTTAATCTTAGGGATCTATTTCTAGAAAAAAATAAAGATATTTTTATGGATGTTTATTTAATATTTTTCAAATTCAAAACGTCAACCTCTTGAGCCAGTTGATAAGAATGGTTTACATACTAGATTAAAAACAGAATTCTGGTGGATCTGACATCTAGTGGTCACTGAGATTATTAAATATTTAAATTGCAGCAGTTGATTAAAGTTAAATTTTTCATATCTCACCTATCCCATATATATTCCTTCAATAAAATTTAATTTTTTTGAAAAACCACTCTCTCTCTCTCCAGTTTAAAGTCGCCACTTATGCCATACTTTCAAAAAGAATTACTGTCTTTCATAATGCTCTTTCTCAAATATACTAATGATTCATCAACACAGCTTTACAGATAACAAAAAATTCCTAAAACTATAACTGGAACTGTAAACTCAAAAGTCATTTTAAGTCATTCTTTCAGGATCGGATGATGATGATGACCTTATCAAAGTCAAAATCATACTGTCACTTATTGATAACATGTACGTCACTTTTCCTATCTTTAACAATATTCTTGGTTTAAAAAATGCATAATATAATGATATTCAATGAAACAGCCTTTAAATATATTTGAATACATTTGAAAATATCTAGATGTATTTAAAGGCGAGATGCGTTGTGTTTTTAACGAACAGCATCATCTCAATCTAACAACTTCTCTGATTTTTAAGGAATTTGCTCCATAACAACTTTTTAGTTTTCAGATAATAATTTTCTTTTTTGTCACTTATGTCTTGTAGTTCATGTTGATCCTAGTGAATTGATTTCATTTTATATTAGAAAGTATGTAACCTTTCAATAGAAGTTATAAAAAATTTTTACTAAAACTAAAATATTATTTCGCCAACTGTCTGCTGTCATTGTAATTAGGATAAAATTTATTGAAAAATAAACATTTTACAAAAATTTTGTTTATTAATAGCATAAACAAAAGTCAACATTTTGTAGATTTTTTGTTTGATTATCGATGATAAATCAAGTAAAAAAATAATTAATATATTTTTTTAGCTTGATTTATTATTGGATATTATTCTAGTCACTTATATTTCATTACAAATTTTATGACTTTTCAAACAAATTATTTTATGAACAATCTCAAAATGTTCAAGACATTCAAATGTTTTGTATAAAATATAATAATTAATAGAATAAAAAACTCCCTTAAAATAAAAATTAATGGATTGTATAATAAGTATATATTATTTGTAACAATGTAAAATCAATTGTCACAATTTTATTCATAATATATAAGATCTTGAAATCAAAATAATCATATTCTCCTGCAATTTCATAGCATGATATTAAGCTTTGATATATTTCAGAGGAACACATACAGTTCGCAAAGTTAAAGCCATCCCAAAATAGACTCTTCAACAAGTTCGATTATGACTCCATCATGTTATACGGAGAGAAAGCTTTTTCCAAGGATGGTAGATCCAAGACAATGAAAGCCAAAAAGAAGGGAATCAAAATTCTTGATTCCCCCGAAAAAGGAAAACTCAGTGAGAGTGATGCTTTCAGGATCAATGCCTTATATGGGTGTAAACAAAAACTGTAATCTTTAAATAAAAACATTCATTCAATTATAGAAGACAAATAGTTTTGATCCATGTTTATTATTAGATAAGAATAAAATACCAAAGCTCGTTGTTTAGTTACTGTTATTAAATATATCGATTCTGTTAAATCCTATGTAATCAAACCAATATAACTAGTAAATAAGGTTAATTTGCGCTTTAGTTCCCCTACTTCGCCAACTCGCGAATTTGATGCGCTTTTTCGCGCATGCTCATTAATTACTCTTTTGTTTTAGCCTTTTCAATGGTCGCTAATTAAGTTTCACTTTGAAATAGCGGTAAAATTTTGACCATGGCATCGGCGATTTTGAAAACGTTCCAAGTAGGGGACCTAAAGGACATTTTCACCGTAATTAATTTTAAGTTCTTTCAGTTTAATATAATTCTTATTATAATTTATTTTTTTTTAAGCCTGATATCTCAATATCACGTTTTTCAAATTTTTGTCATGGTAAAGAATAGAATAATGTTATGCTTGTGGGAATTTTAGTATTTAAATGCGAGTAATATTCAGCTTCCATATTACTGATATGCTAAAGTAAAGCACACCAATTTTAAGCAAACAAATCATAACAAACATCTGTTTTGTTATAAAGATATACATTTCAAATGGTATTTTACTACACTTGTGAGATAATATTTACCAATTTAAGATATTAAGGCTAAAGAGAATTATAAGAAGTTTAATTTTAAGCTAATATATGCTAACTTGTTTAAAATACATAAATTTTAAAGACTTAATTCCTTATAACAACCATGTATAAAGAAATGTTATATATTTAAATCTGTTAAAATATCAATTCATAATAAATTTTTTGTAAAGACCCTAAAAAAATTTTAAAATATTGCGTGCAAATTTTCATTTTGTTAGAGTTGCATTTAATCATTAATGAGCAAATTATGAATAACTGTTACAGTCCTGAGAATATTTGATTAAATAAAATATCTATATCAAGAATACAAATTAAAAAAAAAATAGTACAACAAGCTTCAAAAAGTGGTTATGATAATTAAGAAAAACATTTTTCCTTATTTAAAATATTTAGAAACATTGTTAACTAAATCTAATTATTACCACAAAAATGATAACTTAAAATGATAAAATATTTTTTTCAAAAGTTATTAATTTCAACTTAATTTAATTAATTCTTAATCTAGTTAAATCTTACATTAATTTAAAAAATTGAAATGAACATAGGAAAATTAAAGAAAAAATTCTAAATTTCATCTTGAAATGAATGTAAGCAAGTGAAGATTGGAATTTTTTAATAATATTTGTTGTCTTGTAAAAAATGAACTATTGTGATGACGAATACTTAAAATAATTTTAAATAAAAATTTGCATAATTTAACAAATTTACTTAAAATTTGAATACAAGATTAAGCGTAAAATATTTTTTCACTCTTATTTAATGAATTCATAATTTGTATATTCTAAAAGACCGTTTCTTTAAAACAGAAATCAACTTAATTTAAGATTTTAAAAAACGAATCTTATTTTTCTATGTCTACATCTTTCTTAAAGACATTATTTTGCTTTCAGTTTGTATATACCATTTCATTAAAATTGTTACATTTTCTTGAAAGCTTATTTTTTTTGTTAAATGTTCTTAAAACCCTCCAACAGGTCAGTAATATCATTAAACTCACGATTTTATTTCATTCAGCATACACATTGTTTGTAATTATGATTAATATATTGATCTGATATAAATTTCTATTCTTTTTTTCTTTTTTTTTTTTTTTTTTTTTAACTTTTTGAATAGTTTCTATTTAAAATTATGATGTGAATAAAACAAATCCAATTTTCTTTAATTCAGAAAATCACTATCAAAATTAATAACTGGAAACAAAAATAATTTATGTATTTTTATAACTAATTCAATGTTATTTTAATACATGCATGCAATTTAAGTAAAAATTTATTCAATATTTTCTAGAATATTTAAGAGATTCTTATAAATCTAAAAAACTAAAATATCTGATATGATAACGCATATTTATATTCCGCAAATTTTTTTTTTTTTTTTTTTTTTTTTTTTTTTTATAATGTTGAAAATGTGTGATCACATAATATTACAATATGAGAAAAGCTCCTGACATTTAATTTGAATAAAATAATAATTCAGTTCTCTTTCCCAGATTATTTCTTTCCTGTACTTTTTAATCATGTGTTTATTTTCATGGGACGTATTTCATTTGTCCAAATCATTCTAGTTGCAAAAAGTTGTAACAAGGAAAAAACAATGGATCATAAGAACCGGCTAATTCTCAACTACCAGTAGTGGGAAACCGTATGAAAGCACAGGATAGTTGTTAATGGATTTTAATTACCATAAAATATCAAATGCAAGAACTTAACGAATTTTACAATCGTAACCTCCGCTATTTGTCATCGAATAGTATTTCCTCCCTACGAATTCGTAAATGACGTTCAACTGATAATTTTAAGGCACTTAATAAATTGACGCCTTTTTTAATTGATGTCTAATAAATGGATGTATTTCAGATGCTCGAGTTAATGTGATTATTGTAGCTAGTATCAGCATCTAATTTTACAATACCCTATCACTTCGAGTTATAAGCCAATGAATTTTTTTATTCATCCAAAAAACAGTCTTATGCTTATGGTGTAATATCCTTTAATAATTGATAGATTATTCTTAATACCAGAGTACTCCAGATAGTTCAGCTATCTTCCGTAACAATGTCGTGTACCTAAATTGTGAGAGGATATATAATTGCCCGTGACAATATCCCATGTTACTTTTAATTTTTACCCATTATTTTATTGATATGCATGTTAGCATTATTTCTATAATGATTGTTAGTGTTACATGTTCATCATTTGTACACATTTTTCACGGGTTATTTCAAAATAATTCGCCAAACTACAAATCAGATTGCAAAATTAGATTACATTTTTAACACTATCTTTGGAATGTTGTTATTCATAATATGACTCTTTCATTTCTCATTATTAATTTAAAAAGTAAATGCTTGTTCTGGATCAAGTATTTCAATTCCAAAATAATGATAAATTTGCGTTATATTCCCTTTCAATTTATAACTTCATAGACACAAATATCGCCATTGTTGGTAAGAATGTATTTTTAACAATATATTTACCTGTGCTACTGAAATGGGAGTGTATCATTTATAAGAAAAAAGGAAAACTAAATTTATTGTCACGTACTATTGTAAAATGGTACACAGATGTGCACAAAAGGTATAGCTTCTGTTTCTAGGAGGCAGATCTTGTTTTCTCTCAAACTTTTTTTTTAACTAAACATAATCATATTGATAGGGCATATAGGTATTCATTAATAAAATCGAATTATTCTTAAGTTACAGTCGAAAATTCACAGAGTAAAAATTCCTAAATTATTGTCATTTGATTCTATTTCAAAATTATAAGATAGTTTTGGGCATTGAAACTTAGATTGGACAAAAAGGAACTACTGTCAAAATTTTAAAAAATTTAGATTTGCTTAAGCATCTCTAGAAATTCTGTATAAAATTTAAGGAAATTTGGTTTCATATGATGTAATAGAATCGATACACAGATTGGTGTAATGAAAAAATAATTCAACAAGTATTAAATACATGCGTAATAATAATCATAGTTAGAAAGTATAAACAATTATTACATAATCGAACAAAACAATAGTTTTATAGGAATTATGGCCTACACCTATACATAGACGGGCTTCACACCTGATTCCATGCTAGAAATGAAGCAATTTAATAATTCCTCGGTCAATCAGTTCCCCTTGTATAGTAACATAGTTTTCAAGTCTAATAGCTGTAATTTTCACAGTAATCCCTAACTACAACTCATGGAAGAAAAACAAGAAAAAAAATCATTTTTTCAATGACCACCTACTGATATAATAGTAAGAATACTTCAGAAAGCATTCTTTTCTTTAAGTAGATTCTAGTAATTAAATGCTTAAAAGCAATCAGTTCATTATAAGTGTTGTAATTTTTTAGTAACAAATATATATATAATGGATCTTTTTTGGATAAATATATGGAAATTTTTTTAATCCTAGATCACATTTCTTTTTATAATTATACACTACAATATACTCTGATTTTCAATTAATCCAAGAACAAAGTCAGGGAAACATATATTCGCAGATTATAATATTATTCCTTTTATTTACTAATTTTCAAGTATAATTAAATAAACACACATAGAAGTAAAATTACCTGCACAGTAATAAATTTTATATTTTATAAAGCATATGCATATTCATTAGTTATAAATGAAACTGTTACGTGATGTTACGTGATAACAAATGATTTAAAATTAATTTTCTTTCATATGATAAGAATTCAGATGCAAAATTTTAATAGTTAGATTTGTCGAAAATTTCAGAAATAAGAGCATAAATCTTCTGCAATTATAACAAATTCAATCATCACAGAAAAAAAAAAGAAATCAAAAAATGGTATGAAAAAAAAAATTCAAAATAAAATTTAAAGAAAATGTGTTATTCACTACCAATTGTCGATGTAAAATAACATCCTGTTATCAATAAAATTTCAAAAATCGCAATATTTTTTTAAGGGTTAAAGGAGGTTCTTATATCTAATATTATCTAAGATTTAAAAAATAAATTATCTTCCGAAGTGAAAAACACCATGTGTCACAACTGTGATTCTGTTCAGTTCGTGAAATGGGTATAACATCGTATTTAAATACGAAAATGATTCTCCTTCTAGCTGCTCTCTTATTCTGCGTAAATGCAGGTAAGAATTTTTCTCATAATCTTGTATTAATTTTTCCTTTATTTAATTTATCCTTAATATAATTCATTTATCTGAATTTTAAATATTAACGCCATCATTACAACATATTACACATATAAATTTCAGTTAAATTCTTTAATAAAGTTTTAAAGCAATTATTGAATTTGTAAATAAATGAGCAATGTTTTTTTCTTTTGTTTGAATTGAAGTTTAACCAATTACTTACATGAGAATAATGCGAATAGACATGTGAATTTTCACTCAATATTTACTACTCTTCAAAAAAATAGAGATAGTAACATTCTCTCTTGATTATTTCAGTATTCTTAGACGTGGTTTATTTTAGAATATCAAATTAATTATTACTCAAATTTTACAGAACACAGGATCTTGGAGAATCCTGAGCTGTTTGAAGGTGATATTCTGGGAATAGATGCTCATGCGGTAGATATCTTTCACATATAAAATTCCTAATATTTCTTATTTTAAGGGCTCTTTTCAAATGCATGAATAAGAATATGATTTAAATGCAAATATGATTTCCTTTTTTCTTTAGGACCGTAATGCAATTCCTAGAGACTCACAGCGTTGGCCTGGCGGACGGGTACCATATTATATGGACCCTTACACAACATACGGTAAATTAATCATTATTATAAAAAACAAATTACCTTAATACTTGAACATCTTCTATAACTGCTTATTTTCTTCATTTAATTCAAATACTTGAAATTATTTATTCGTGATTTATTTCTTTTAAAAAATAAGAAGAGAACGACTTTCTTGTGAAAAAAATTTACTCAGAATTCCTGTTCTCAAAATTCTTCTTTAATTAGATAATCTTGAAAAACAAATTTAACGCTATTTTGTAACAAAATTACTCTAGTGAGATACCCTTTAATTAAGATTTAATAGTTCCATTCTAACTCAAGAGGGAAGATGCTTATACGGCCGTATTCACCAACCAGAGTTAAACGAGGTTTCAGGGTAAAGGGCGAGTTAAGTCATGAAACGTTATTCACCACGACAAAAACAGCGATTAACTCGCCTATATGGATCCCTAGAATAACCCTACGATTTCGGAGTGTTAGCGCCGAGTCAGCAAACAATGGCCGACTTAAGCGATATGTTTGTTGACATTGATGTGCAAGATTCCTAGCCAATCAGAAGCCGTCTTACATGTCATGTTCGGTTAACTCCAAAGTTGTTTTACACGGGAATTTCCGCGCTTAATAAATAAATTGCTGCAATTTATAATTGTCAAAAATGACGAATCCCTGAGTACTCCATAAAATGAATATATTTTTTTAACTTTGCTGCCTATATTGGTTAAGATGGAGTTTTGATAGTTATTGCAATCTTAAAATACAAAACCATAACTAAGATCTATGATTAATTGTACGGTTTTCTTTTAACAAAAATTATTATTTGCAGCCTGTTTTTTGTTTTTTTTTTTTTAACACTTTAATAAATAATTTTATCGGAGCATTTCTCAGAATTAAAAAAATGCTCACATTTATTTTAATTAATAACATGAAAGCTTCCCTGTTCAAACCTCATTTCTATATTTAAAATTATTTCCTATATTCAAATCTGAAAGCTTAAAAAAAATGTAATCCGAAGAGTAAGTATACATACGCACTTTTTTGTTTCATATATATATATATATATATATATATATATATATATATATATATATATATATATATATATCACATTAAAAAAATATCATTTTTATTTAGATGCAAAAGAGCTAGCAATGATCAAAAAAGCAATGGCAGAATATGAAGAAAAGACTTGCATTCGTTTTGTCGAAAAGGATGAAGATGAAAAAGATTATATACTTATTTTTGCAGGACGAGGGTAAATATATAAACATAAAGGGAAAATATATTTATAAACTTAGTCGAATTTAAATATACTTGAAGCTAAAGATAATTATTGATTTAAACTAGTTTTATATAAAAATTAGAAATTCTAGATTTTTTCATTGCTTGGAAAAGACAGTTTACTTAAGATATATACTAACTAACCACTATTGTGCATTATTTAAAACAATGATTTAAATCAAAAGAGGTTATTGAAAAACATTTATTCACACACATTCATCCACCACTAGCCAAAAACACATTTTAGATTACTTTTTTATTTACTGTGAGCTATATTAAAGGATGATCTCAACAAGCTTATTATTTTTATCAGACAATATATTGCACTCTAATCAATCAATAAATGTTTCTGCTATACACAGACAAATTATCCTTAATCTACCATTGACTTTAACCAAATTGTGATGAAACAAATCTTAAAATAAAATGATGCAAAGAAAATTTAACGAGCACTAAAATAGTTGAAAAATTTTTCATCAACTAGAACATTTCAGACATATTAGTTGAAGTTAATAAGAATTGAACAGTATTACTTCATTGGAATCTAAACAAAGACTGAAAAAAGAGCGGTTGCCCTCCGGAATTCTCCCTTTCTCCAGCTATTAAATAAAGACCTATCACTTTCTCTCTCACTCCACCAATCAGCAATTCTTCTAAATGGCAACCCATTGAGAATAATTTTTCATTATAATTGCAGTTTTATTATAATTATGTGTAATAATAGCATCAATCTATACTTATGTTTACTTCTTTTCGTATAATAAATACTTATTTGTTATGTTCTTATTTGTATTTTCAATAATTAAGTTCAAAATAAAGCTTGCTTTCCAATAATATATTGAAACTTTTCATTGAATAGTGAACTAATGAGTCTCGGAAAAGGATTGTTTTCATTCAGTAAGTGGTTTTAATCTGATCACTAAAATGAATGGTTTTGCCCATCTCTATTCCTTAATGCACTTTTTGTGCCTATAAGGCTCAACTGTTAGATGAATCAGTCTTGACTGACATAATACACTGCCATGCTGAAACAGTCTACACATTTCCTTCCTATGACCAATGTCAACACACATTTGACCTAACGTCACTTTTGTATGGTCATAGATATTTGCCTGATCAAACATCAACCTGCTCATTTACCATAATTTAAACTTACCTATTTTGAGATGGAGACATAACCAATAATAATCAAACGAGTTCCTACACATCATTATTATTAATAAATCAGATGATATTTTTACTTATTAGAATTATTAAAACTGAAATGCTATTTTATTGGCAATAACCATTTGCAAGCTTATTTTGGTTTTATTTTCTTTTGAAAAACCAGGCTCACAGGAAATCGATAAAATTTAAACCTAATCTTGCATCACTTTCTTTTAATATCTAATTTTACTATAGCCAGAAAAGCATTCAAATGAAAACTGAATAAACAAAATGAAGACCAAATCTATTCAAGATCTAATTATCAAACACACTAGATGCAATAACTTTAATCTTGAAGTTAGGTAAGAGTTTTCCATACTAATTTAATTTTACTTTTAAAAAATGGACAAAATATTCACATCTTTCCTAAACACAAAATTTTAAAATTTAATATTTCGATTAAATAATGAATTTAATTTTCATACAATCTCTTTTCATTTCTTAAAAGACTTGATAATTGAAATTTTCCATCATATCATGTAAATTTTCTATTTATGAAAAATAAGGAAAGAAAATTTCATGGATATAAACACTGCTTCAAATAAAATTAAATTCCTCAAAAAATTGTATTATTAAACATAATAAATCTTGAAATTTAAACATATTTGACTACTAAAGTTATATTACATTACATTTTTTTTAAGTGGATTTTCTAAATTTGTTAAATTATGTTTAGCAAACAAAAAATAATTTATAAAACAATAAAATATGCAACTCAAAGTAATAATCTATAAACATAATATTTTTGTAATTTATTCTGATTACTCCTTTTAAATGATTAGTTTCATCAATTTCTAATTGATAAAATGAAGAAAATATAGTTTGTCTGTCACTTTTATACGCAAGTATTTAAAATACTTGTTTTTTACTAGAATTCATACAAAAGTGTTTAAATAACTTCTTTCCTTTTAAATATTACTTAACATAATAATTTTAAAATTAGTTTTTCTTTTATTTGAGTTTTCCTTTAATCAAATTTTGAATAACACACATGTTGATTGTTAAACAAATCAATGAACAATTTCATCACAAATTATTTCAATATAATACATACAAATATTGCATATTTAAAAAAATATTGTTCACAAGATATGTTAATTGAAAAGACTTTAGCTTAAACTTTGAATGTGATAGAAATGTTTAAAAAAATAGAATTTATTGCAATTTTTTTCTCTTGCAACAGTTTCAATGGATGAAAATTCACAATATTTCATTTCTTCAAAAACTCCAAAATGAAAAATGTTTAGAAGTTTACATTAATTTAAAAATATTTTTATTGAGTGAAATCTTAACGCAAAAAGTAATATTTTAAACATTTAAAAATATCACAAATCTTGCATTTCATTGTAACTCTAAATAATCATGTTAATATATGCACAATCATTCAAAACAACAAAATAAAAAAGATTGCATCAAATTATTCTAGGTTATCTTCAAATTAAAAAATTCAGTCTTTTTCAGATGTTACTCAAAAGTTGGAAAAACAGGAGGAGTGCAAGCACTTTCTTTCGGAAAGAATTGTTTCCAACATCCAACATTAGTACATGAACTGGGGCATGCTATAGGATTTTTTCATGAACACACAAGGTCTGACAGAGACGATTACATTACAATCCATTGGAGTGCTATTATGAACAGTAAGATTAAAATATATTATCCAGCAAATTAAAATACATTTATTTAATTACTATTTCAACATCAATAAAAATTTCAATATAAGTCAAAAGAAATTTAGTCATAAAAATATAATTTTAATAAATATACTCCAGACTTAAGGAAATACTCCAGATTTCAAAAAATGTTCAAGTTTTAAATTTTTCTTTTAGCTGCTAAAGATCAATTCTACAAATTGAGCCCAATGGAAAACAGATTGCTTGATACATTTGATTATGATTCTATCATGCTTTATGGTGAGAGAACATTTTCTAAAGATGGGTGGACAAAGACAATGACTGCCAAGGAAAAAGGAAGAAAACTTCAAGATGTGTATGATAAGAAGGGTCTCAGTCAAAGTGATGTAAAGAGAATTAAAAAATTATATGAATGCAAGTGAAGTATTTAATAAAAAGATTTTATGATGCTATTGCTAATATGTTCTTAATTTATTTATTTTTATGATCATTAAACACAAAAGATCAAAAACTTATACATATTTATAAATGAACATTCATTAGATGGTCAGAAATATAAAGTTTTAAAGATGATTCAAATATAACAAGTTTTTTATCTTTAAATAAGGAAAACAGTTGTTGAATATGTAAAGATGCACAGAAGCATTGATTTATTATTGGCAATATATATCAAATATATGTATGTGTGTGCGTGCATTTTTGTTTGAATATTGACATGTATATAAGCTATTTGTCCAAAGAATAAATCAAAATTTAAAGTGATTATTTTACATAACAAATTAAAATTGCAATTAATTCCTCAAAATACACCAATTTTTAAAAAGAAATTTATAACATGGTGTAGATGTAAATAGTTAGAACATATCATCTTTTTGTGTTACAAATGTAAAAGGAAAGAAACAAAAGGATTGATAGAAATTTTTTTATTTACATTAAGCAAATATAAACATGAGTGAAAAAGTGAAAAGTATGACTTGATATTTTATATCAGAATCCTTGTCATTATATATTTAAGTCATGATTTCGAACCTGAAATATAAAAAAATATTAGATTAATATATAGTAAAATAGAATAAAAAACAACAAAAGAAAATTAAATATCCTATGAATTTTAATTAAATAATATATCTAAGGATGTCAAATTCAAATGATAATATGGAACAAACAAACAAAAGAGTAATAAACTTTATGACCACTGCCAAGTTTTAACATTAAGCCTGCCTTGATGATACGTAAGCTTGTGTTCCATCAGGAAAAATACAAAATATATAACTTGTTGTGAATAATATGAAACATTTCTATGATTATATGTGTATCAAAGCAAAAGCTGGTAGTAAGTAACTTTAAGAGATAGAATGTAATGGTCAGAAGAGAGACTCAGAGGAGTATCTCTGGAATTGCATGGCTCATTGGCTATTTCTGAGCAGTCATCATGAGTATTCATGCCAAATGCCTAAATAAACAGACTAGCAACACACACCATGGTCATGGATGTCTTCATATCCTTAATAAAACAGGAGGTTGGAGCTGCCCCAATTGGTAAAACAAAATCTGCTACAGACAGTAATATGCATATTGAATGGTATGCTTAAAAACATTATTACTTAGATTACACAGATTGATAGATTTTCAGTCACAGCTGTTTGAGGTCAGTCTTATGTGAACAAGAAATACTCTCTGCCATTAACTATCAATATGCCATTAATGAATGTGGATGTTCAACACTATGACATTGCTTTAATCCTTTTATTCATCATCCTTTATACTTTTTAATGAGAAAAACAGTTTCCAAAATTATTTATTCAATAATTAACAAAATAAATATATGAAAAACTTTTTAATAAAAATGATGTAATATACTACAAACACTTACACATCAATAGCTCCAATACATGACAAAGTGCTACATTAAACTCATAATAATATTTCTATTCACAACTTGATTTCATTTTAAAAAAGGGAAAAGAAACTTTGGTTTTATAATGAAATTTACATTGTATAACCAACTAGAAATATAGTTTACATTTTGCCATAATCATGAAAAAATAAAATTTATATATCTTCTTGAAATGTTTATTGCTTCTGGCAATGAAATGATTTAAATAGGATCTTATCAAAAGAAACTTTACTACAAACCATATTTGTTTTCTGTTGATAAACATCCAAATAAATTCTTATTTACAAAGGATATCCTTACAGATATTTTTAATTTCTCCATAATTTTATGCTGATATAGAAGTTACATCCTATATAACTATTATATCACTGATATAAAAATCAGTCAGTTGTAGAATGTGAGGCTACTAAGAAAAGTTTGATTTCAAATCCAGAACTACAATTTTTTATATTATTCTATCATGCCAAAAAATTCTGCATTTTAGTATTCAACCAAACTAAACATAAAATAAAACCAAATATATTAACTATTTCAATGCAAACAACTTTTTCTTTTAATATAAATGATTAAATTTAAAATACTAGAAGTATTATTTTAAGTAAATACTTGCCAACTGAAATCTTTTAATCGGATCTTTTTGGATTGCTGACAGAGACATAATGGTAAAAGACCACAAGGAGGAACAGAGTCACACCAAGAACATTGGCAAAGATGGCCAACTGGATGTCAGTTATCATTCTGTAAAACAATTGTTCATTCATGTAAAAATGACAATACTAAATTCTTTAGAGAATTTTAGCTTATTAAATAGTTTCAAAAATAATTCATTTATTCAATTTTATTTTTAATCAAACTTATACTTTAGGGCATATTCAAGTAAAACCATAAAAATTATCATAAGTAAAACCATAAAAGTTATTTTCACATAAAATTACTTGAAATTTTCCACAAGAAAATGATACTTCAGGTATGATATGAAAAGCTGACCACAGTGTACTTCAAGGTAAACAAATAACATGTATATAAACATTTCATTATAAAACAATAAATTAAAGAGCACATAAAATTAAAGACAAACAACAACATTATTGAGGATATAACTTTAAATTAAATGTAAGTCTGATTTCAACAAAATTCAATGAAATAAGAGTAAATGTAAAGAAAAACAAATTTGTCAGCAATGCAATGTTTGTTGGTACTTATTGAAAAATAATACTGTATCATACAAAAGAAATTTTATTTAAATGTTAAACTTTTCCTCACGGCCCACTGTTAATTGTAAAATAAACAGTCACTTAAAGAAGTAAATAGATGAAAAAACAATATAAAGAAAAACAATCAAAACTGATATACATTTTAAGATTATATTTAATTATGGTGAGCCTGTCTTACAATAGATAATATTTTGTTGATTTATAACTTGTTTCATTGCTTTGTGGCATTTTTTGTTTGAAAGGACAATTCAAGAATGATCTACAATTAAATATGGAATCTGAATCAGTATATATAAACACTGATGATGGATTCTTATTAAATATGTGAAGTGAATCCATTAGCAGTAAAATTTAAGATTAATTATATTGACCATTCAACCAACTTTATTTAAAAAACTTCTGTATTAAATTATTGCTTAGTTCTTCAAATTATTCGAAACAATTAAATGTTTTTAGCAATAATTTTTTAAAAGTAAATTTTATAAAATTGTTGACAGTTTTCATATAAACACAAGTGTAAGAAATACAATTTTGTATTTAGTAACATGTAAATAATAAAAATTCATAACAAAATAATTCTAATATTTGGCAATGACAAAATCTTTGAGGTTTTAGAGAGATTATTAAGTCCCTGAAATTAAAAGAATTAACTAAATAAAATTTACCCCCAATTTACAAATTGATTATTTGAAATTCTTATTCTCTTAGTTATAAGTTAATGCAATTCCTTATAAATGTAAAAAATTACAAGAATGAATTATTTAATCGAAAATAAATCTAAAGGTCAATGAAATTATATTTCTGAAAAGAAAACAATCCATTCTTAGTAATGCACATCCAGAAGAATCAGTTCTAGATATAATTTTATATTACATAAATTATAATAAATCAAACAAATAATTTTTATTTTATATAAGCTAATAAATAATTTTTATTTTATATTATATAAATTATAACAAATCAAATAAATAATTCATTAATTTAAATTTTAAAATTAGATATTTTGATAACACATATTACACAAAAAATTGTTGTTTTAAGTAATATGACATTCATTTCTTTTACACATGTTCCAACACATAAAAAAATTTTTACTCAGTTAATTTTCAAGGTCAAATATATGTATGCAACTATTGCATTTAGCTTAATACTGTCAAAATTATGTTCAGCAAAAATTAATAACTTTATTATTTTTATTCAAAAAATCTTACACTTTTTGTTTATTTTTTAAGTACCATGTAATCAAATAATATTTACTGCAACTCAATCAAATTAGAGAAAGCTCTAGGCAGTAGCTATTGAGAAATATTAATCACAAATCACTTTTAAATAGTTACTACTGTCTTATTTCTTGTGACCTAGACATAGACTAGATTAATTGTACAAGCTCATGAATCGCAAAAAATCATTAAGAAGAGGACTGTTAAAAAGTCAATCCTATCCAAACTTGCACAGATCAATATCTGATAGGGAGAGACCTGCACTGAGCTGCAGTTGGTGTACTTCAGATAGCTCTTTTGCCCCTGATCAAAATAAAAACACCTGATGTGTCTACTTGTGAGCCCAATAATGGTGGACTGAATGACTATCAGTGTAGATGGTACGGGCAGCACCTGAAGCCTGCCTATTATGCCAATGGTAATTCAGACAGATTTTTCATAGCTTTTGATCTGGAATTTTTATCAGGGAACAGATCTCAGAGAAGGTAAAAAAAAACACGAAATCAACACATCAGAAGCACCTTCCTTAGCTGAAAGGTCTGCTGCTTTAATAGTAAAGATGCCAATATGAGAAAATATCTACTGAAAGTAGGTTTCTTACTTATGAGAAAGTTTTTTAAGAGTATTTAAATAAAAAATTTACTGTACCACATAAATCACACTAACATATGTAGGCAAGCTCTGAACCATACCTAAAGTTAATGAGCTTGGAATGCTCACCTATCACTGAATGTTTTGTAATTTTGAACCATGGTCAGGTATTTAGGGAGACGCCTGTGTCGGCTCTCTCCTCTTTACATTCACCTCACATCAGCAGAAAAGCTTTGGAACTCAGAGAGCTCCAACATCCTAGTGACGAAGAACGTAGTCACCCTACTAGACACTGCCCACAGCAAGCGATGCTTCACTTTGGTGATAACAAGAAGTGATGTGATGCTATTGAGCTCCTAGAACTCCGCAAATCACATAAAAGGAATTACAAATAGGAGAAAAGAATATTGCTCATCTTAGCCCCAACTAAGAACCCAGATCATGAGGAAGAAACATTGCATGTAAGCAATGTTTGTTTACACAAAGACCCTTTATTTTTTCAGTGCTGTATATTTCTAATAAATGCATGAAAAATGAATTAAATTTTTCAAGCATTTATTAATATACAACTTTACTTTAACTCTCAATAAACTATAACAGTCAAATGATTCAATTTTATCTTATGGAAGTTTGTTTATAAGAATAATTGTTGCCAATGCTTATTATTTTAATTCTTAAAGAACCCACATATTTGCAAATTGTGAATAAGTGTATTATGTAAACCCCTGAGTATATAATTTTTTTTAGTAGGAAATAAATATAAAGTGTTGGATGCAATGGTAGCCAGCCATGATGAGATGCCAAAACTTAATATATCACACAAATCCAGCACAGTAGGTTTCCAACTACTCACTAATTAATTTTTTTAAAAACTTCTCAAAATAAAAATATAAAATTTAACTGTTTTAAGAATTCCTATTATTAAATACTATAATAGGTATATTTTAGGGATATGCAGTCCGCTACAATAGTAACACCTATATTCTCAATAATCACATCAAATTTTAGAAAGGTCTTTCATTTATTTGTATTCTAAAGTACAAGCATAGAACAAATAGAAACACCGATTTAAAATTGAGTTGTTTTTTGATTGTCCAATTATTGGCTGCCTTGTGTTACACCACAGTGTGCAACTTAGTGGTGATGAAATGGAAGGTATCAGTCAAGCATTTGGTAGTGTGAGTATTCTACGAGAAAATTCCATTCCTAGCAAAGCATGATTATGTCCAAAATTTTTTATGTGAAAAGAGACATGATAATTGAAACTTATCTTGTTGTAACATCTTATGTCTAGATCAGCCAACCCTGTGGATGTTTCAAGAACCAATGTGTCACAAGTTATGAGAGCTTACACAAACCTGGGTAAGGTGTCTTCTGCGAAGCACAACAATGAGCTAAAATTAAGGTTGAAGGACACTTATAGGCAGGGGTTGAAAAAGATAGTCACCTGAAATCACAAGACTACACTTCCACAGATAACATACAAGATCATATTTACCTTCGAAATCTGGTACCCATGAATACTATTTAACAAGAGTTGCATGCTGTGAACATTCAAGGCAGAGTAGCTATTCCAAAACAGTTAGTTTTAGCAGAGAATGCTATAAAGAGACTACAGTGATCCCAAGATGATCTAAACTGGACACCAAAGCAATATGAACAAGTTATCTAGTCTGATGAATTCTCATTTACATGATTCGAAATTATAGGAAAGAATCGCACACAGACCACCATTATCAAACCATTCTCGCAGATCCTCTTCCCCCTATGCTTCAGAATCTCATTCTGGGAAAATGTCTTGTATTTCATTTTTTTTTCCAGCGGCAAAAAAAAATGAAATACACACTTGGATGATCAACCCTTCGACATAACAAGGCCAGAAACTGCTACTCATTCATCGTTACCTAGTGGGCATCTGTGAACCAAGTCACGGAGGTGAGCAGCATTACCCACATCACACCACCACAAATTCATTTATAGAGCAGGCCACATTCATCCATCATCTTAGGAAAGGATAAAAAACAGAGAAAGTACATCCATACCTAAGCCGGGATTTGAATGTTTCCATGCTCAGTTCCCTTCTGGATGCACACTGTCTGAACACAAGATGGCCTTGCTAGTGTGTTATAAATTCCAATGAATTAGTAAGGCCTTTATTTGCCAATCCACAAGCCCATTCCATTAAATAAAAAATTTTCATTTTTTTTTCACCGGTGTTCCTATTATTATGTCCTATACATATACACATTAGTATTACATCTTTGTACTGTAGCTCTTATTACAATGTAAGAAATAAAATACAATACTTTTCTTTAATCTGTCAATTATCTTAAACTAAATAATGAAGAAATACTGCATTTTGTTCTATTAAGAAAAAGACTA
The DNA here is from genome assembly GCA_026290005.1 of Latrodectus geometricus. Classification (NCBI taxonomy): domain Eukaryota; kingdom Metazoa; phylum Arthropoda; class Arachnida; order Araneae; family Theridiidae; genus Latrodectus; species Latrodectus geometricus. The sequence continues at coordinate 2,944 of JAPDSC010101007.1, read as the reverse complement.
ATGATAGAAATGCAAATAAGATAAAATAAATTTAATTATAAAATGGGTAAGAGGATGTTGCTTCATATTAATGATTATTTCAAGTAGAAACTGTTTGCTGATTATGGAAATAAGAGAATTTATTTAACTATAACCTTTTTAATATTAATTTTGTATTAAGTATATTTAATTAATAGTTCAATGAATTACAAGTGCCTTGAATCTTTTCAGATAGCTATGATTATTTGATTCTGCTCACACTTGTCTCTCTCATATAAAATATTACAATATTTAAAACAGATGAAAGAAAAGTACTGAAAATACACAATTTATAATATTTTACCTTATCAATTTGCATATCATTTACAAAATTTATAGATTAATTTTTATTGATTGGTCCATTATTTCCCTGAAAATTCTTTTTATTTTTAAATATTCCTATTCCAGCATAATTAATTTCCATTAGCAGTATGAATCAGAATTATTCTCAAAACAATTTGTATTTAAAATACTTGTTATATTATTTCAGGTTTTAGTAAGTCTTGAATTAAAGAAATACTTATTAAATTTTTAAAACACCAGCAACTTTACAGCATCTGTACGTGTCATGGATTCATTATCAGTACAGATAAACTACCACTTGTCACAATAAAACAGTAAATTTCAACCTTAAATGGCATTTTAAATCAAAATAAACTTTCCCCATTTAAAGAATTTATATTTAAAACAACAAAATTACAAATCTGAGAAAACATCCAAATCAAACAATATCACGAATGGGTATTCAGATAAGTAGCCACAAATAGGTAATTAGAAAGTAAAAAAAATTAACATAGGTTCATATTATGATTTCTAGGTAATATCTTTGATGTGCGAAATACATCTTTAAAATAAAATACATAATTTGATTACAACAATTTATTGATCTAGTCACAATATATACAAAGTATCATGATAATATATTGATTGAGAATGAAAGTTAGCAATCCACAGATTTCTAGAAAAGTCTGATTAGTTTCAATATATAATAAACAAAATCATTTAAAACTGAGAAGTATATTTTTACTTACTTAAATCTACGAATTTTCTAAGCGACACAATATTCCAAAATTACGATATCTTCGGTAAAATATACCGGCGAATCTAATTTATAGACACGTCACAGAATAGACTATAGTTTACAAACAAGTTCAGCAAGAATCTTATATACTGAAGTTGAAGTGTATTTTTCCAGTTTTAAAAATTTGTAGTAAATCTAAAAGGTAGTAAAACATTTGCTATGAGCTTATATAAATTTACAATAGAAAATTCGATGTTAAAGGATTGTTTTTTCGAATATTTTGTGTTGAAAAATTTTAATAAATTAGTACACAAGTTTCGAGATTGAAATATTTATAAAAATCATTAATTCAACTTTTAAGCAAGTTTTAATCAAAAAATGCTTGGTAAGTAGTGAATAAATACTTAAAAAAATATTAATTCCTTAATTCTACATTTATATTGACCATTGGAATATAAATCAATCAAATCGTATCTTTACACACACACAAAATATCCTTTCAAGTTTCTAATCAAGTATGTTGAAAAGGCGTTATTCTCTTATTTACAGAATGTATTTTAAATAATATCGCATACATAATTCTTACATTCAGTTTGATAAAATAATAATAATAATAATAGTTACTACACAGAAAAGAGTTTCCTTTAATCAAACTTCTTCATCGAATTTGTATTTTATAATAGTTTTATATTTGAACAACTTTTTCTTATTCTGAAATAATCTTATTTAGAGCGAATTCATAACTAGAGTCTACAGAATGTCATGCCTTTCCAGAGCTTTTTGTACAGACAACTGTACACTGGCCTTTTTATCTGTAAAATATTATTTAGGAATTTTGATGTGTGGGGAAAAAAATTTATGAAACTTTTATTGTCATCATACAATTAAATTGCTCGATAAAACTCCTACTGTATTTATAAACTCAAGAATAATACTGTATATTCCATTTATAAATAAATTTGTACCTTTTCATTATACATTTTCAAAATAGATTTGAATTTCATAATAGGTTATGTTTTAAAAATCATTTTTTCGATACTCCGACGAATATATTCAATAAAGTATGCCATAAAAATTACTTTTAAGGAAATATTTGAAAAAAGTAATTATTCCATAATGTGACTGAATTATTAAGTATTATGTTCTTATTATTATATAAATATTGCCAATTATTTGGGCATAAATGATATACACATATGTGATGTAGTTATTAAACGATAATAATTACGTCACATTTGAAAAAAGTATTGCATTAATAAAAATAAAATGATTGTATTACTTCAAAATTTGGATAAGCTGGTAAAATTGTATTAGTTCAGTTTTTTTAAATCTTGGTGAGATGCAACTCTGAAGAATCTTGTAATTTATGGGAGTAAATAATGCATTATTTGAGCCTGTTGGATTTTCTTTTCATTTGAACCCTGAGATTTTAATTTACTTTTCAAGTGGGCAATGAAGTTGCTTTGATAAATTTTGTAATACCATTATTAGATTAAGTATATTTTATTATTGCCTTGTATTATATTTGAATTTTTTCTCCAAAAATTAATGAGGGGTGGAAATGTTGACTTTCAATCTGCAATTCTCATAAATATTTTTAATTCTATAATCACAATAATAAGCTATTTACAAGTGATGCCTATATCATGTAATTAAATTTTAGTGCCGAGAAAACTGGTGCATTGATAAAATTTTTTTGTCTTTTGAAACGCTATATTTTTTAGAAGGGAGATTCAACCAAACCTTCAGGAATAATTTAAAATCTTTCAAAAATTTTTTGTTTTGTCCCACTTTTTCGTTTTTAAGTATTTGTTACAGTTACAACTATTCCAAAAATGTATTGAATAGCTTCTTTTGCAATATAAAACAGATAAAAAAAAATGCAACATAGTTGAATGCTAATAA
>JAPDSC010100980.1:0-12530 GCA_026290005.1 Latrodectus geometricus | reverse complement strand
TCTTGTCAATGGAAGCTGGATATATGTTTGATTTAATTGCTGGGGATAAATCAGAAGCGTTGCATGCCTGTGGTGGTTCATTTACATTTAGTGTAATTGTATAGAACTATTTTAAGCTAATTTCTTATAAACTGAAGCTGTATATATATATTTCTTAACTAAAATATTAACTATTTTAAGTTACTCATCAAGTTTGTTAATTTTTTTTTTTTTTTTTTGCTGTTTTTGTTCTTGGCTAAGTAGTTGTAGAAAATTTCTATTCATTATCTGCATACAAATGTGTGTGTGTATATATATATATATATTTAATTTGTCTGTTTAAATGCATAAATTTAAAGTTCTGTATATAAAAATTTATAATTCATTGTTGGCTATTTAAAATTACATACCAAATTTCTAATTTTTCTCTGATTCTTATGCTTTGATAAGAGGTGAAAAATTTCTGTTCATTTTCTTTATAAATGTGTGTATATGTAAAATAATAAATGACTATTTGTATAAAAAACAAATGTTATTGTTCTTTCTTAAATACAAATGTCTTTAGAATTATTATAATTTAAAAAAAAATTATTTTAAGTTGAGATTTGTTAATTTTATTTACAGAAATTAACTCATTGAATTTTAAGAAATCAAATATTTAATTTAGTCTCTTATTAAAAATGTTCTTCTAATATACATCCAATATATATATATACTATACGAAGAAAATGGTATTAAAGAAAATTTATAATATAATCGTTTTTTTACGCCAGAAGAATGAGAAGGGATAATGAGTTCAGTTTGTGTGGATTTCTGTACAACAAATACGAATTTTATATTAAAGTAAAATATAATTATCCTTTAAATGAATTATATAAATATATATTTTAAAATTTAACTAAACAATGCAAGATACTACCAGAGATAAATTGGTGACTTTATTTTCTTTCATTTCAACAATTTCTAAGAGTGTGTTTATATATAATATACACACATACAATTATATATATAATTGTTTGTGTATATTTAATTTATTGATCACATAAAGAACATGATATCAAAGTTATTTAGTCCATAAATAAAGTGTTTTTCTTAAGTGATTTTGATATTGTGACTACATTCCATAACATGGTTCCTGATGTATTTAAATATGATACTCGCCTTTTTATTATCTCATAATTTGTTTCTCTCTCTTAAAATCTCACATGACTTCTGATGTCCCCATGACAACTTGGTAGCCAAACAGTTAGAAGTTTCTTTTACCTTTCAACTATCCATGGTCCGAATCCCACTTTGTGCTTCGTTGATAGTGGCTTAGAATCCACCGAAATTTGTAGATCCTGGTCTGTTAAGATTTAAAAAACTGCGTGATATCTCAAAAAAAATAAAAGAGTTTTTAAGTCCCTATCTTATTTTGCTTGTGTTTCTTACAGGCATTTAAATATTAAAATAATTCTTTACAATTATTTTTAATTTATAAAAAAATAGTTTGGTTAAAAAAAAAATCGGATTTAAATAATTTAAAACATTATTTTTCTATTTTAAGAGCTACTTTTTCTTTCCCCACGAGTTCATGAAAACGGACGTCGACTGTAATTTATTAAAAAAAAAAAAAGTTTAGAATTTAATTGATTTATTTTGAAATGTTTTGTATCTGTAAATATAATCTTGGAATATTCCATCTCTAGGGGTGCATGATAGTATCCTCGCCATGATAAGATAACACATTTCCTCTAGGATAATTGTACTAGTTGTTACATGGGTGCTAAAATAGTAAGTTAAAATGGTAATAATCTATAGCTGTAAATTGCATAGAAATTACATATTATTATGGAGACTAGTTGTCTTAAAATTCCTCAAAGTGTGCTGACGACGCATATTGCCATAACATAGTTATTTTCACGATTTCCATGAATTATATATCTCATGCATTCATAATAAGTTAACTCCAAAATCAATTAACAAATCAACATTTTTAATTTCGGTTTTTATGGAATGCATTTAATATCAAACGCATTTTTAAGCAAAAAATAGCTCACATCCCGTTAATCAGTCGATATTTTAATCAGTTTAAACAGCTCATTCAAATAATTTCATCAAATTTTTTTATTTTCAGTTTGGATTGTCATTAATCCTTTAGACGGGACTAATATTAGCATTAAAATGCAACATTTTTATAGCTGTTTTTTCATTTACATCAAATTCTAAACTCGAAATTTTAACTTCGAAATTCTCTTTCAATTCCAAGTTTTAACTTTTCTTCGCTTTTTGTTCTATCGTTAGATTGTGCTTAAATATTCTCTCTTGCAGTTACTACATTGATTTTTATTCACTAATTTTTCTAATTATCAAACCCTTGTCTCTGAATCCAGGTTTTCCCTACATTTTAAATCTAATTTAATCGCAATAATTTTTTTATGACTTAAAAAACATTTCATCCTGTTTTAATTCCGAAAACTGAATATGAAATTAAACATAATCGTGAATCTAGAAATAGAGTTAAATTTTGGCAAAATTTTAATAGATTGCAAAGAGTTTTAGAATTAAAAAACATTGTATCCTGTTTAACTTCCGAAAACAAAGTAAGAAATGAAACACATTTGAAATTTAGAAGTAGAAATTATTGTTAGCAAAAGATCAACACAGATTACAATTTGATTTACTATAAAAACTACATATAAATCCTGCAGTGTTTTCACAGTTTATTAGAAAATTTCATTTTTCATTTTTATTAGAAAATTTCATTACAGAGTTTCATATTTAAAAATATTCGTTTTAAAATGTAGAAATTTTAATCAATGTTTGCAATATTTTAAATTATATAACAAGTTTTTTTAACCAAATGAATATTTTCAGAAATAAATAAAACATACGCATTTTTCCCAACTTTATTTTAAAAATAAAGTAAATCTCAAATTATCTTAGAACTTAAATATATAAAGCTTATAATTTATAAATTATACCGTAAATAAAAAATTATAAAATCATCCTTTTTTTTTTTTTTTTTTTAATATTACAACATTTCGTTTATTACTACAAATTATAAACAATAGTTTTAATTTTCAGTTTCCCAAGATCTGCTGTATGAAATAAATTTAAAATTTCAAAAAGCAGAAAACAGTTTTAGCCTCTTATTTAACATTTATGAATTCATTAACAGTTTTTTCCAGTTTGCATAGCGAAAGTCTCGAGCAAACACAAGCCTATCGGCATCCGGACGGGCCAATATCGGCAGTGTCGGTTACAAGTCGGCATTGGCATGGTGATTTCGAAACGATATCAGTTCCGTATCGGCAAACGACATCAAAAATTTGAACTTTAGTGTTATCGGAAACAAGTATCGGTCCTAATATGGCTAACTGCCGGCAAATTGTGAATGTAGTCTGCCGATATAGGTTTGATACTTGCATTCCGATTCGGGGCCGAATATCATATACGATATCGACCCTGTTGCGGAACTGTTAAAGTCAATGGAACCATCAATTCAAGCTTTGAATTCAATACTATCATTGTCACAAAAGCAACAATGGTAATGACTCAGAACTCATGAAATCGTAGGATAATGTTTTTTTCAAATTTTCATTATTTTATAGTTTCTAAGAAGTTTATCTATTCAAAACAGCATTAATAAAACAGGGAGATAATATATTTAGATTTTAATAATCATGAAATATTATAATTTCATCGGTTTTTATCCAAATCACAACGAAATGAAGATTAATTATCCAAAATTGGATAGACTAATACACTTGCTTTTTCTTCTATTACCTTTGTGACTATTACTTTGAAAGCAGTCGTTAAGTGAAATTTTCTTATCGCTTACGTAAAGCTGTTAAATATTAAAAATAATTAAGTTCTCTCTTTAAGTATATTATTTATTAAATTATACTGCAATATACCCTTTTAAAGAGTTTGCTTGTAATAAAAATAAATATTTAATAAATTTGATTGCAATTCACTATATATGAATTGATATATTAAATGCTCTTTATGTTCAGTATGAAACCTTTTCATCTTTCGTCGAGCATGTTTGACTTTTTAGTGGCAGTACCGAAAGTCCTTTTAAAATGTTTACATGCTCATAATAGAGAATCATTTTCCCCGGTGACCTTGTTGAGAAAGCCGTCCTTCTCGTGATCAAGAAGTAATACACCTGACACGGCCGTTGTAATTATTAGCGAGATTGGGGCTTCTAATGTAAGCTGTAATTTCAATGTTCTTTCACTGTTGTGGCGTAAAATGGAGAGGTGCTTCTCAGGTGTCGACTTTGTCAGTACTCAAATTTGTTACGTTGTTTTTGCATAAAAGTTGAAAATAGAGATGGTCGTTATTTGGTGGAGCTGTTATTTAGGAACAGTTATTGCTTAATAACCGTTTAACGAAAAACGCGTTCTTGAGAAATTCTGTTATTAAGATAACGGTTTTCTTTCCTGCTGAACAGCTCAAATCGTTCCGTTGTTGGTAACTTCTTTTACGTTATTGTAGAACGTTTCTACATTTCGTTATTTTGGAACATCCGGAACTTTAAAGCTGTTATCGTTATTTTGGAACTTAAAAGAAGTTATCGTTGATTTAGTTTCTTATACCGTCCAGTTTTCGAGATTCTCGGGAACGCATTTTCCATACTCTCCTTTGGTGGACCATCAATCAATGACACCTTCGACTCTCTACTGCAGAGGAGGGGGGGGGGAGTTAATTGTTGAAAAGCGGATATATGAATATGTAGATTTCACTGTAAAAACGATGAAAGCATTAGTAAGAATGGGGATTCTTAAAGATCCCTTTTATGACAATATTGCGGGGACATTTTATTCATCTTCCGTCTTTTAGCAAAATTTTTATTAAGCTGAAATATATTTTACAAACTCGAAATTATACTCAAAATTAAGATAAGTGTGAAATATTTTAAAGTTTATGTCAAATTTCGAGAGGAAAATTATTAATTTTTATAAATTAAAATAGATTAAAAAATTAAGCTTATTCAATTAAATATTAAATAAATTTTTAAAGTTTGTAGAAATCTAACAGTATTTTTTGATAATGTTTTATTATTTGTTTAAAAAGAATTATCATAATTAAATTAAAATAACAATTAATATAATTGTTATTTTAATTATATTAATTGTTACTAAATTAATAGATTATCTGAATTCAGAAATGCTATAATGCTTTTTCAATCGCTCAAATTTTAGTTTAAAGAATGAATTAATTTGTGATAAAATTTATCATTTTTGTAGATTTGTACAATTAATTCCTCACTATTAAAATCTGGTTTAAACAAAAAAATTTGAAAGTTTACTTTATTTTATACTTTATGCTAATGGAAACCTTTTTACATTCAAAATCTAAAAACTCTTGTTAATTGTATTTTTCGTTTGTAGAGCTATTTATAACTAACTACGTTTATTTAGAATTCTTTGATCCAAAATTCTACCAGATTCAAATTTCTGAATTACCTAGAAATTTAACTAGAAAATTGATTATTGACGGGTAACATCAGAAATTATTAATTATTATAAATTAGCTTTCTTTCCGTGCCTTGTATGCTAGAAAAAAACTCAGTAATTCAGTATTCATAGGGTGGTCATTTCAGACACATTTGCATGATATCAATCATCTTCCTTCTACAATGACAAATGGGTGAATTTTAAGAAACGATTACTAGACCATGGGAAATAAGCGAGCCAAAGTCCTACCCTTCCTGTTGAAAATGTAATTATCGATAGGGTGGTCTTCATACAACAGGAATACGGGAATCTGTTAGTGTAATTATCAATAGGGTGGTCCTACTAGTGCAAATCAGTGATATATCATTTTACAAGGTTGTATTTGAAATGGTTTAAATAAATACCGAGTATCACTCAGTTTAGTTTCAGTTTCCATTGTCTCTCTTTCAAGCAAATACATACTTTCATTTTTGATAATTTGTTTTATTGTTGCTTTTCTATAGTTTGTTTTATTTCTTGTATTATTTTTACTGTTTAATGCTTTGTTTTAAATATTTTAAAATGAGTAGAGTTAATAAGAGTCCTATTTGGAATTACTTTGTTATTATTGACGCGAATTTGAAGATTGCCAAGTGCAATTTATGTGGTGCGAAACTTTGTTTTAAATCGACGACAAGTAATTTAAAAAAGCATTTAGAAAAAAAGCATATTACTGTGGATCTTTCATATGGTTTCTACGCCAAAAAGAAGGATTTAGAACAATCTTAAAAAAATTCCTTTTATTCCCTGAATTTAACTACTGACCATGAAGAAACAGATACAGAAGAAATGAATGCATTTTTATATAAATATTCCTTAAACTTCAAATAAATGCTCATATTGATTTTCATTAAAACATGAAATGTTTGTTTTGAATTTTTTTTTTTTTTTTTTTTTTTTTTTTTTTTTTTTTTTTTACAAAATTAGCTCTAAAGTTTAAAGTGAATTGATTTTTCCTAAATAAATAGCTTAATTGAATTTCAGCCAAATATTTTACTTGCAAAATATATTTTCTTAAGATAGACAGCTTGTAAGCAATTATTATGCAATTCTATAGAAATAAATTATAAAAAGATTGCTGTTACCATATGCTTGGAATGCAGAAAGTAATGATGTTAAACTTGTTTATTCTTTTAATTTATTTAAAGATTTATAATTTCAAAAGTTACTTAATTTTGAATTCTTCTATAAAGACGGATTGATATTTAATGTAAAATTATATAACAAATACTAAACAATATAAATCAAGAAATTCGTCTGAATAGTCATTTCTATAGAGATAAATAATAATAAAATCTGATGCTTATGGTAAAAAATATATTTCTGTGAAAATAATTTTAAAGTAGATTTCACACGAAATTAGATTATACAAGAGCATAAAATCAAGAATATATAGTGAAATATTATAATATGATTGACAGGTAAGCTTTTTGTAAGCGTTGAAAGCTGTTTATTATTGGAAATTTTTAATAATGTCGACCGAGTTATTTATAATTTTTAATAACGAATGTTTAAATATTTAAAACATGTGTTTACGTAGATATGTCGTTTCATAATATATTATTATTTTAAAATAAGTTATCTCATATCTGGACTCAACTTAATTTTATTGAAAAAAATTGGAATGAAACATAGTTTAAATTCAAAATATAATTTAAATAATTGCAATAAAAATAAATGAAAAATTAATGTTATCAATTTTAATTAAAATAACAGGTTAATTAAAAAATATAATATCTGTAAGAGGCAAAATTTATTTATTCTGCAATCAAGTTTCTAATCTAACAATCTGTTTTGTAATACTATAAACTGTCTTGTCAAATAAAGAAAAATCTTTAAATTGTTCATGTAATGTCATAATTTTTTTTACATGTAAGATTAAATGATTTCTTGAATAATTTCTTTTAATAAAAAATATCAATGTGGAAAAAAATTCCGCTTAAACTACTTCCACTCAATTTTAGATAATCATGGCTCATCAAAAGTCTCTTGTAACTGCATTTCCTCAAAAACCAGTTTTGTTACCCTAATAGCCCTTGGGAACTTCCAAGAAACCCAAACAGATGTGTTTTCTTGGAATAACCTCTGGTTCCAGAGCTGTTTAACGGTATCAGAGAACTAATGAAATATGGTAAAACTAAACACGTGACCCTTCAAATAACAGAATCTACGTCATACTGTTATAAGTTACAAGAAAACCAATGAAAGGCTCCTAAATGAGTCATGTGATTAACTGCATAACAGAATTCTGCAAAAACTGTTATCAATTGCCAGTGATAAGAGCTCTCATATTGATCACGTGACAAAACCTGTTATTTTTATAACGGTTTTTATAACATGTTATTTTTATGGAACATAACGATGATAACTAATTATTAGAAAATAACTGGTTTAGCCATCCCTACTCTAAAGTATATGCGGTTGTTAACTATTTCGGATTTCTACTTTGATATCTTGACATTATAGAATATCATTATTCTATTTTAAATGAACAGCATAAATATGTAAGTACACTCTTTTAAGAACATTTTTATTTTAATATACTTTTTTTTAAATTTTATTAATAAATATTAAAGTTAATAATGAATATTAAACTTAATTTCAATTTTCCATTGAATTAAATATTTTCTGTTTTCGATCTTTCATGCATATTTTTTCAATTAGCCTTACATTTAATATATTTCTTAAATATAAAATAATTTGTATTCATAATTTAATTTCTTATTATAATGAATCTCCACGTTGTTTGCTTATAAAATAAAAATTTAAGTCATACTGTTCTATTGTAATTTAAAAATGTTTTAACCAAAATTTAAAATTCTAAACTTTAAGAACATTTAAAACTTACTTAAATATTTAATCAAGAATCAAATATTCAAATATAACATGTTTAAATTTAAATAATTATTTATTTATGATTTACATATTCTGTCATAACTTGTTTCATTATTTAAGGATATTTCTTACTTGTTCTGAAATAAATATTATGTTAAATGATGAAACTGAATAACATAATTAAAGGTGAAATTTAAGAATCAGACTCATGGTGATTTTTTTTTCTTTGGCAGTTAGTTTTATAAAAACGTGAGAAAAATCATGTTTCTTTTCTTATATATTTTTTGCTTTATTTAGTTTTTTCTATTTTAAAAATTAATATTGTAATTCAGTTACTTTTTGTATTTAATTAAAAACACTTGATATTAAACTAATGCGTGTGTGATCCCTTTCCTCAAATCGCTGCGGGTGTTCTCAGTTTTCAAAGTTAACATTTTGATTCCGGAATCTTTCTGTGGAGGAAAGGGGCTTCTGATGTGAGAGGGAACATTTCTTTCCCCCTTCACAAAAAGAGAGCGTCACTTTCTATTGAGGATTTCACTATGACAATTTCAGAAAATAATTCTGAAATTATTTGTTTAAAGGGAAAAAAATAATTATATACATATATATATGGATAGATAGATGTAAATAGGTAACAAATTACGTTTTTCTTCATGCATAATCTCTTCTGATTTTGAGGTTATTTCAGATATAAGGCAGATAAGATTGTTTGGTAAGTAAAAGTTTTCTTTCCGAATGGGAATACGTGACGGTTTCGATGACATTTGGAACAGTAATAAATATGTTCATTAGCCTTACACAATTCAAAATTTGAGGAAGCATGTCTCTTTTTAATTGGTTATTACTAATCTCGGAAAATACAAAATTGTAAAGCACTTGAACAAATGCATTGTAGACGATTCTCCCCGACTATCGCAAAAATCACTTTTAAAAATTCAAGTATGACATCAATGCACTAAAATTAAATCTTTATTTATAAGTAGAGTTATTTTTAGTTATTTTTACTTTATTTTTAGTGTACTAAAAATTAAAAATTTTTTATATGCATTACATTCAATACATTTGTAAAATTTAATCCTCTCTTGTTTCTTCTTTGTATGAATATATTGTTTAAATAACTTCCAACACACCTGCGGCGAATTTTATAATAATGACATCGATAGTTTTTTTGGAAATATTTATTTTTTAAAATTAATCTTTAAAAATTACATCTGAATGAAGTCAAGTATTTTTTGCAGTTTTCATTTTTTACTATACTTTTGTTTGAAATTTCTCTTATTTTTAATTAATAAAATCGTATATATATCATAATATTCTAGTCATTTTTGATAAACTTATTTTCCAAACATTTTATTAAACCTGCCTCTTTACATTATCTTTCACAAAACAAGAGTTTCAATGAATTTATTGTTCAAATGATCATTAGTCTTGTATATTGTTTTCATTAATCTGCCGAATTAGAAAAAAAATTCTAAAAAATTGTAATTCTAATTTATCAAAACCAGTCCATTATTATTTAATTTTAAATTCCCATGATTAATTGAGTATTTATAAAACATATCTGCTGTTAAAAAATGAGCTTGTAACTAAGCAAAATTAAATACCTTTGCTGAATTAATATTTGTATAGTCCTCAAGAAAAACATGCAAAAATGCATGAAATATAAGGAAAAATTTGTAATATTTTCACTCATTTTCAAATATTAATAATAATAATTTAACTAATAAAAGCTGAAAATGATTTCATAGTTACTTTTATCGCATCTAATTCATGTTTCTTGACAAAAATTTTAAATATTAGGTTGGGGAAAAAGTAATCCATTATTTTTCGGTAGACGTCTGTAGTGATCGCTATCTCGTGAGGTATCTATCAAACAATTTCAGATTTATGCTCGTTGGAAAGGTGACATTTGACACTAAAATATCCTCTTGCGGTTTTTTGTTTGATTCATTCAGTTACGAGTACAAGGTTTTAAAAATGGAAGACAACAAACAGAAAATTCGATACATTTTAGTTTTTCTTTTATAATGGCGAAAAAGATAGCCGGGTGGCTAAAATTGTGAAAGTTGTTTATTGTCCTATATAAGACTGTAACAACCAGTTACGTACAATTTTAATTTCGTCGATTCCGTTCGGGTATTTTTGATGTTAGAGATGCACCTCGCATGTGGATACAGCATCGTCGAAAATGTCTATAAAATATCAAAAATGATCGAAGTTAACCGCATGTCAGCAGTCGTAACGCGCAAGACCTAAAAATCTACATAAAGCTGTTTTAAACCTTTTTACAAAGCGAATCCAAAAGAAGTTACACAAAGTTCACGTAAAAATAATGGATTTCTTTTTCCCCAAACTAATATTTACTTTATTTTACTTATTAAATATTCACTTAATTATTAATTCTTTAACTTTTTAAAATTTCATAGCTTTGAACAAACAAAATAATACAAATTCCTTGTATTTTAAATCTTGAGATTGATTTAAATATTATTAAAATATCTTTCAATTCACTATCTCCTAAATGAAAACTATAATTATTATAAACATAAATTTAATTTGAATATTTCTTTATTCAAGAGTAATGTTTAAAGAATCTAAGTAAATGAGGAATAAATATGCACAAAAAATTTAAAATTATTTTCACTGCTTCCATAAAATATGAAACTCTCATTGCTTATTTTTTATTATAACAAATCACCTTCATGAAAAATGTCAATGAATTTAATAAGAAAACATTATAGTTATTCCATTAATTGATATTGTTATCTGACTAAATAGTGATGCTCTTCTTAAAGAACTTAATACAAGGTTTCGTTGGAATTAAATTGCGAAGCAATGCGAATGCATCCCGTCCCGTGTTCTGTTTCTGAAGAGGGGACACAAAATGGCCAATTTCATTTATTGCGATTTTTGTAGTATAATAAATAGCACATGCACACACAAAGTTAATCATTTAAAATCCTTTTATTCGCTTTAGTGAATTAGTAACCAACAATGTGAGACTATACTGTTTAGAATTTTTGGGTGATGCGAATGAGTAAAATAAAAAGTTTATTTTCGTTTTTGAACTCACTCATGGTCATATAAGCTTCATATTATATCTCTGCCTCAAATGCCAATTGCTCCATGTCGTTCGGAACAATAGAATATTTTCAACAAGATTATAATGAAAGAATTTTTTAAGAAACATTGGCTAAAGTAGCCCAAACAATTAGCTATGCTTAAATAATGAGACTGACGTCTCCAATAATATATCCCGTATAAAAAGATGGCTTAAGAAGCCTAATCAATTAGATTATTATGAGACTGACGTCTCCGAATCATAACGATCCTAATGGTTAGGACCCCAAAACAGAAGTTCCCCGTTACATAGACATGTCCACTCTGTTTTATATCCTTTTCTTTCGATCTCGAAGAGGAGGGGAGGAAGGTGTGGCCGGATGTTGTGTCTAAATGCTTTCGATTCTCACACGTCCCCCCAAAGGAAGCACATTCGTCGCCAAGGGACAATGTTGCTGCACCTGAAAGAACAAGAAGGAAAAAAAAAAGAAAGAAAAACCACCAAAAAAATACAGGTGGTGCCATAGTATAGGTACGAGCTCGAATTTGCATTACTCCCCAAAGGAACACAATTATAATTCAACAACATATGAGCTATAGCATGTTATTTACATACATTATGATATTCAAATACACTAACACATACTTAAATAAAAGTAATGATTATACTTAATAATTCTTATAATTCAACACATGCATACACAAAAATAATCTAATAAAATGCCCTATCTAAAAAAATGTCATATTATTCCATAGCTAGTCTGGATAATGCATCTGCGTTTGTATGCCTCGATCCTTTACGATAGGTGACAGTCATATTGTACCTCTGTAATGCGAGAGCCCATCTGTATAGCTTAGCTCCATGAGGTGCACAATTAGTGAGGTAAGTAAGAGGATTGTGGTCAGAAATGATTTGCACTTGGGCGCCGAACACCCAGGTATCAAACTTTTTTAAAGCCTCTAGAACACAAAAAGCTTCCCGCTCAATTGTAGACCACTTTGTTTGGCATGGAGTAAGTTTCTTACTAAAAAGGGCAATGGGCATTTCTTTACCCAGATCATCATTTTGGGCCAAGCAAGCACCAATGGCTGTTGCAGAAGCATCAGTGTAGAGTTGAAAGGCCGATTCATATCCGGAGTGTGAAGACTTGGCATTTTTAATAGTTC
>JAPDSC010100977.1:10360-26181 GCA_026290005.1 Latrodectus geometricus | reverse complement strand
TTATATGAGCTAAGAATTTATTACTTATTTTACACATAATAAGAGTATTTTTTTTACTATAATTTTTTAAATTTTGTACCTTACTTACATTAAAAAGTTTAAGAGAGATACTTGTTGCTTAAGTAGTTATTTCCAAAGTAGATATTCTAAAAAATCAAAGAATTTTTAATGTCTTAGATGAAGTTATTGTTTAAGAATATTATTACTTATCTAACTAAAAATTTCATTTGGTTTCAGATTTATCAATAGAAGTTGATGTATATTATACTATAAATAATAAAGTGCGCAAGTTTATGAATGATTTATTACATTTACAGGTCTAGAATATTTTGGAAATATTCCCTTTCAAATACCAACTATCTCGAGAAATTATAATAAATCTCGAAATTTTGGATGCGTTAAAAAGTCATATTCCACTCGATAAAGTTGTCTCAACAACAGATGAGTAATATGATCATTGTAGGAAGTAGCTTTGTTGTTATTTTAGAAAAAGAAACATTTTAATTATTTGATACTATCAAAAAATATTATCAAGCAAAACTTTTCAGACAGAAATTTCTAGGAGAAACTTGAAAAGTAATGGAAATGTTGAACAAGGTGCAAGCTCATAATAGCTAAAGCTTTTAATCATTCCCAGTAAAATAGACCTTTATTTGAAACGAATCGTATCGAATCGATCGAATCGAAACGAATGGAACTGCACTAATCGAAACGAATCGTGCAGCATTCGTTGCGTTTCAAAAGAAAATATTTGGAAATCATTTCACCTATTTATTAAAAGAAAAAGCATTTGTGGGAAAGTATGTCTTTTTGAAACGTAAATATATTATCAAGAACAAACAAATGAGCAGGTGATCCAAAGATTTTGTTTAATGGTAAAAGTGGAATCTCTTCAACTTAATCAAAAATTACGATTGGAAAAAACCAGTTTTTTCAATACTAAAAATATATTTTTTTATATTTTAAAAAATACTTTTTGTTCAATGTTTAGAAAGGGATTCATTGATTTGTTTTCGAAACTTGTTACAACATCAAGAAAATTTTTTTGATTTTGAAATATACTTTTCAAAACAATGAATTTAAATATGAAAGAAAATTTCTCAACAAGCTTTTAGGAACTTAGAAATGACAAAGTGATGTTGATCTATGTTAACGAAACAACGTAATACCACTGTAACAGAATTAAATGCTTCTTCCTTTGATAAAGGTTAATATAGAGATCTTAACACATCTAACAATTGCACTTGCAAAGATGAAGGTCTATTATTTCATTATCTAACTACAGGTGTGATGAATACTTCTCTGCATTTCGACTTCCTCAACAGAACAGACCATTACGTGGAATAAAAGGATACTTGTTCATAAAACCTTTAAGAACAAGCTCAGTTACCTCATTTCATTTCTCATAGTTCTAGAGCACATTTTAACATGGTTTGCGAGTATTAGGAACAATGTATTTGAAGCCATTTTCAACCATAAACGACAAAAGAGTTAAATTCTTTAACATCCGTTTTCTGTCTGACCACAAGTAAATATTCTAAATATGATATTCTTTATTCCATAATCATTTTCCTCAGCAACATGAAGTCTGGAAGACATGGATGATCAGATTAAATATTTCATCTAAACAGAGTCTTCATTTTTTGTATTTTGTTAGTAATTTTTTGGTATTTTGTAATTTATGTAGTTAAATATATCTTAAGAGTTTCTTAATATAAAATTTAAAAATGCTAAATAAATTTTCCATCTGTTTTTGCTTAAATTGGTAAAATTTAATTTAAGCTGAGTATATGAAAGTATGTGGAGCATAAAACTTAAACTACTACATTTCATATTAAGTTAAGGAAAAGGATATGTAGATAGTTAAAGTTATAAAATTAAATATCTTGAATTATCAATTTAATTTTTTTTAAAGTATTAATATTTATTCCAAAAGGCAACTTATATTCTTAACAATAAGATAAAATATATTTAAAACTATCATAAATTAAAGTGTTTTTCATTATTATAAACTTATATTCATTTCCATTAAATATTATAAATTAATGCTTCTAATAATAACATTGCCACATGCATTTTTCTCATACATTAATTTGAATATAAAAATGCTTTAGTTTGTAAACTGATTAACATGAACAAAATATATTTTAATAGGGGATTTTATTTAATAATTATTAAATAGAAATTATTTAATAAATGTATAGAGTAAAATGAGGTTTTATTAGTTATTCCAATATGCGTTATGTGTATTATCTGCAATTATTATTGTATTAAAATTATTTTAAATAAATGGGTTTTCCAAGTCTAGACATTTACTTTGAAATAATATCTGTAATCAAATGATGGTTTCTTCATCACGTTATTTTTTTCTACATAGAAATTCCAGATGTTTTGCCAAAAATTAAATTTTAATATGCTGAATGATTTAATGTGAAAATATGAATATTTTTATAATAGCAGTTGTAATAACTCCATAAAAGTACTTAAAGGATAAAAAAAATAAAGGTAACAGAATACTGATTTTATAATATAATTGATAAGGTTGAAAATACATAGGACATTATGCATATATAGTTGGCTATATTGTTGTAAAGGTAATTATTTCGTGATATTTTTTCAGATCAACACCACTGCATGTCTCAGAACTTAGATGATTACCTGAGAGAATTAATGCAACTGCAGTAAAATTAGAAAATTATTAGTCTACATATTATAAAGCTTACTTCATAACGCAGAAGTATAAGAAGAAAAAGAAAAGGTATTTCAGATATTCCTAAGTTAAAGAAGTAAATTAATTTGTCAATTATTTTTTGCATAACTTTTGTATTATATATGTATATATGTGCTTAAAACTCTATAACTGGATCAACATGATATTTTACATGTGATACTTGATTTTTAACTTAAAAATAATTATGTCTAACCATGTTTAACCAACAATTATATTTCTCATTTTAGATAAAATTATAAATTTTATACTTTGCAGATATAGTAATTGAAATAATAAATAATTATGTATATTAATTAATGGATCTCGTTATAAATTATGAGCATTAGATTTCTGTTTTGAAGGAAAACCTATAATTTTTGAATATCTCAATTTAATGATAGACAGTTTTTAATCCAATTAAATTGCATCATATTTGAAGGAGTTATTTGCAACTGGAAATAAAAAATAGATTTTTTAGCCATTTTTAGATTATTATTTTAATACTTTAAAAACATATCCATTTTTCATAATAGCTTATTTAGATAATTTGAACATTGAAACATGATATTTCTTAAACCAAATACTAAATAATAATGGAGATTTTTTTTCTATTTGACAATTTAGAGAAAATATGAATGTAATTATATTATTTGTTTTGTGCAGTTTCATACTATTTCTTAAAAATACTTATAAAAGTATGATAGTTTTAATTATTATTCGTAAAACCTTATGCTACTATGGCTTTTTATAATTGTCATTTTAATTAAAAAAGCATATAATTGTCTAATTTTGATTTATTGCAAGAATTAAAAATTCTAAATTTAATAATGTATTTCCAAATAATAATGTGATTTTTCTGATATTTTTTTCCATACGAAATGCTAATTAATGTGAATACAAAAAATGTTATTTTATATAGCAAACATCAAAAATAACTTAAAATAATTAGGTTTAAAGCATTCAATTGGAAATATTAAATAAAAATAATGTCAGTAGTGTCCTAAGTATAATGAAACACTTTATTAGTTTGGAAAAATGTTATAAAATAACTACTTTCACCTCTAAACACATTCATCATAAATATAATAATTAATTTATCATTTTGAATTTCAGGTTTATATTTAAATAGTGATTCATATTAGAAAATAAATGAAGAAATTTTTCAGTCCATATCTTGATAAATAGATGTTTTTGCACCTGAGTGTTGATTTGACATAGAGTTACATTTTAACATAGGTTCTAAATTATTCAGATATACCGTATATCTGACACATTTTTAACTATTTTCTGACACATTTTAACTAAAAACACATTTTTAGAACTATTCCAATTACTAATTAAAAAAAGAAAATGTTCTTGAATAAAAATTTTTGGCAACAGATTATTATTTGAAATTAGAAATATCATCAGCTACTTTTAAATATATTCTTCTGTCAAAATGTCGCATATAAAACAAAATGTGGATTGAATCATATGTTTTTCCAAAGAGAAATTTTCTTATTCCAGAATTCAAAAATGTTGTGAAATGCATGGTATTAAAATTCCTGAGGGAAAAATAAGCAACATTATTAACTGGACATGTAAAAACCTTTAATAATTATTTCTATATGGAAAGAAGACTCCAAAAGAATATCCGAAAAAGTTACGTACTGTTTCATGTGTTTTTTAAGTGAAATCACACGTTACAAAAATAATAAAAATAATCCACCAACAAAAAAATCAATTGCAAAGTTAGATACGTTTGTACCAACAATAAATAAAATAATGAACCGAGATTTACGACTTAACATAATGTTCACCAGTTTTTGCTGAGACATGTGGCTCAATGCAAAACATTTTGTAGAATCCTGTATGAAAACCATTTAGCATGGGATAAATAGAAATACATTGTGACACTTGATGAAGCATGGGTATAGCTAAATGACTGCAACAAGAAAAAGTCTTTTTACTGTAGGAAACGAGGAGAAAAATATACAAACATAGTACCGTTAATGTAACGAAAGTTTCAGTAAGGGGTTTATGATTGTCGCAGGTTTCACATACTATAAAAAATTAAAAATAAGAAGAGTGGGAAAATGTTAAAATTAACTCATCATACTATCAGGAGAAGGTTTAAATTCCAATTTTTACTGAAGAAATTCCACTTCTTTCTCCCAATGACTTTCAAAGAGTAAAACTTCATCAAGACAAAGCTATAAGCCATACTTCGAAAATTACCACTGAATTCCTTGAAAAAAAAAAACTAAGACTAATACAGATATTGCATATATACCTCTTCAACATATTTCTGTGAAGTCCCCTGATGTTTCACCTATAGACTATTATGCCTATGGTCTGTTAAAAAGAGCTCTTTGTAAACGCAAATTTACCATGATATATGAACTCTGGAAAGTAGTGGAAGAGGAATGGAAAGCAATACTTCCGGAAATTTTACGAAAAACCCCTTTTATCATGGAAATCAAGATGCAGACTCATAGTCCAGAAAAACGACTATCAGATTAAACATTTAAAAAAATAGTCTTTACATTTTACATTAATTAAACGGCCCCAAAATGATTCTAAAAATGTGTCAATACCCTCTATAGATTTCTATAAACAATTAAAATTAAATCATGAGTGCTAAGCTTTCAATTATAATTTTTAATAAAGTTGAAAATATTATTTATTTATTATAATATACTTTTGAATTTATCAGTATATTATAATAAATATATTGATAATTATATATATTATATATATAGTATATTATAATAAATATACTTTTGAATAAAAATATTCGTTTTGTATTACTTAAATTTCATAATTATTCAGAGTTTACTAAAAGTTCTATGAAAACATAAAATAATGAACTTCCTTTTTAAAATTAATAAATGTACTTGTGCAATAATGTCATTATTTTTCTTATAAAAATATTTAAAATATATTAGATTAGAAAATAGTTATTGTATAAATTTGCAATTTAACATATTTATTTTAATTAGAATTTTGCTACAACTGCCTATTTCGTTATTATGCCCTAACATATTGACGTAAAGGAAGATTAGAAATGATAACATCTTCTACAGTAGAACAGCCAGTAGATTTTTATTATCTTAATGTCGAAAGTAAATCAATCATAATTTAAGAATAATTAATAGTCCTCATAATATAGGAAAAAAGACAACACAGATTACTTCAGACTTGGCATGTCATCTTTAAAAGTACCTCTTCACTTGAAAAATAGAGTGATCACAACCTAATGTATCGCTGGCAAACACGATTGATGCTTGGTTGGGTCAGTATTGAAAAAGTATGCTATCTAGCTGTGACAACGCCTTATTTTCCGAGTAGACCATCATTGGCCTTTATAAAAAAACTATAATGAATAATAGTCAACATTTTTCATTGTTTACTCTAATAATTTGAATACATATTGTATTCATAAAAATAATTTGATTTATCTTGAAGTTAATCATACCAAACCAAGAAACGTGTATTGTTTTATTTCACAATTAGATGTATATTCATAATGCTCTCCATATTTCAGAACTGCATATTGTTTTCCTCATTTTATATAATACAGAATATAAAATTATTTAAGAAAATACAATAAAATCTTCAATTATAAAGAAATTAAAAAAACAATAACTGCTTCCTTCCTTTTAAAAATTACAATATAAAACCGTTAAATTGAGAACATTTAATATTTTTTTTTTTTTTTTTAATTTTAGACAGAACTGTAATTTTCTATTTTTCAACGAAAACTAGAATCTTAACTTACCAAATGTTTGGACAATTGGAAATTTAAGTAAAGTTTATTTTTTTTCTATATTGTTTCGTAATAATTTAAAAATTTATTTATTCCTTTACTTACACGCTTTTAAATACATTTAATTACTCTTAAAACATGTCTGAATAATAATTTGAAGAGAAAATTTTCTTAGCAACAATTTTATCCAATCTGAGTTTACTTTTACATTTGATATCCAAGGATGAATTAAATTTAAATTAAAGAATTTTTTTACTTCTAAGAAAGTAATGTCTTTTCAAATTTATTCGGTCTCTTTTACAGTTTTATTGAAACAGTGAATTTAAATCATAAATGTTATATCCCTGAAGCTCTGAAAAATATTTAAATACACCATTTTAAATACTACGCTTCACAAATCAAACACTTTAATCATTTTAGTACTCAGATAAAACTAGCAAATGTACTTAGTCTCTAGTGTATAATATTTTAATAATCAAATATATTTGATAAAATTTTACATTTCACTAAATTTGTTTTAAATATTGAAAAAAGATATCATCAAATCTGTTATTTAGTATACATAATTTTCAAATTTAATTTAAATCTACATTTTTTAGTACAATACAAAATTTCTGCATTCCTTTTATGATTTTATTCTTATTGAAAATAATTAAGTATTTCAGATTCAAGAAATTAGTCACATTTGAAAAATTAGAATTTCATTTGCGCAAATATTTGTCATGTTTTTCTTATCTAAAATTAATTTAATTATTTAATAAAATGAAGACATAAAATTTAGAATCAGGTGATTTAATAGTTTTTCAAATTAGTTACATTTTATATATTATTCTAAAGAGATTAATCATGTATGCTATTAGAAACAACATTAATAAAGCAATTTTAAAAACAATTTTAAAAGCAATTTCCAGTTTATTTTATGGTCTTTTTTTATCGATTTTAAACAATTAAAACATGTTAAAATAATGATGTTTACATCATTTTGACAAACATATTAAATTAAAACAGCATGTATTATTGTGCACCTGAATTTATACTAAGCAACAAAATTAGATATTTTAACTCGGAAATGTTATTTACACAAAAATATATCCTTAAATGCATCAATTTGTTATTCATAAAATTTTGATTTCAGAAAAAGGAACTTACGTAATAAAGCCAACGCACTTACATATTAACGCCAACTCAAAAATTCCCATTAAAAGCAATCCTGTAGTTCGCATGCGGTTATCTTTAGGAATATTTTTGTTCGTTGTTTGCTGATTTTGATGGCAATTTTTAGTGCTACGACAATGTGTCTTTAGGATTTGCCAAAAACAAAAATGTTGCATTTTTATTTTTTCAGGAGCAAAATGTTTTACCAAAAATAAGACAATATATCAATTTGTAAAGCATGGAACTTTATTTTAGCAAACTTTTGATTTGGAAATGTAATTTAAGACAGTGTAATCAGAAAGTGAGGCTTACAAAATTCAACTGGTTTGAATTAACAAGAATTCCATTTTGCTCAGTTTTGAGATACATTAACTGCTGGTACCAGAAGTTGACGTTGATTAAATTTTGTTAAAAAAACATGATTTAAAGTATAAACATTTTAACGAATGGAACAATTACATGCCAGAATTATGATTCTTTGATATGGATAATAGACCAAATTTGCTTACTAAGGGAAAAAATAATTTGGACAAGTATTAACCGAACAGTTTGTGTTTGATTGTATATGTAATGAAACAAAAGATTCGTTTGCTATAATTGTAATAATAGAACAGGCTATATAATTCTTAATAGAATTATAGAAAACATTGCAGATGATAGCACAATTTATTCTGAAAGTTGTAAAGGTTACCAAACAAATAACATAAAAAAGAAGGATTCTTACATGCTAAAATTAATCATAAATACAATTTTATTGGTCCTGATTCAAGAGCTCATAGACAAATAGTTGAGAGAATGTGGGGCAATTCTAAATGAAGGAACAAGAGACATAAAGGCACAGCTAAACACCATTTAAACTCTTATTTAGTAGAATTCAGCTGCCGGCATTATCAGGTCAAAGAAAACAGAGATTGTTTTGAATTTATGTTAAACTCTATATCAGCCCATTTTCCTCTAAAATCAAATTGACTACTTTGATTGTAAATAAAGTGTTTAGATTTTTGAAAATGTTGTAATTTTAAATAAAGTCTTTAATTTATAATTTGTCGCAAACATTTTACGTGTAGATTGGCGGCATTTAAAAACCTCTAAATAATTGGCTGCTGTAGCAGTACCGAAAAAAAAAATGATAATATTATTTTTAGAAATATTTTCCAGAATAAGTAATTGACTAAGTAGCCATATCAATTCTACATATGTGAAAATATCTTTTTCAATAAATATATTTTTATATTCATAAAAATAGGGTAATTTTAGAGACAATTCACTTTTAAATGAAAAAAAATTCCATACACTTGAATTTGAGTCTTGAATACGCTTGAAATACACTTTTGTTTCTAAATATTCAAACATCGAATAATATATTTAGCTTTCAGGCATTTTATCATATGCGTTTTGGTAACTATTTTTCTGTATGAAACAAAGACAGTAAGATTGTAGTTTTAAATACAATTATATTAAAATAACCGTGAAAAAGACATAATTTATATATATTTTTTAGAATCAATTGAGTATTTCATTGTAATTTACAAATAACTTTATATTTATAATTATATATATATATATATATATATATATATTATGTTATTAAATTGTCAATTTATTGAAATCTTAATGTTTAAAATTATTACAACACAAAATAACCTTAAAATGTTTAAAGATTAAAAATATACTAATGCTTTAAAATTTATTTCAAGTGCATAATCATTTAATTTGCAATAAAGATAAAAATTTCGTTTCACGTAATTTTTGTTATCTTAAGAAAATCAAATTTTAATAATATTTCATGATTGTGTTAAGAACTATAATTTACTCCGTGACTGTTAAAGTAAATACAATTTATAATTTCTTGCATTAATTTTTCTAACGAAAAAATACTTTAAGCAGTTTTTAAGATCATCTTTCGTGTACAAATACATATTCAATTATTCATAAGAAACCCCATTGATTAATATTCTTCTTGTTTAATGACTACTTTGCATAGAGTTGTGTTTGGTACATGCGTTGCATCATATGCAGTTTATATTAAATTTTATGACAGATGGTTAGGTCTGGAAATTAAAGAAGTTTATTACAACCAAAAAAAAAAGTTGGCAATTGTTTATAATAATGTAATTGACACACACTTCCAATTATTTATTTTCCTTTAAACGTTTGGAATAATGTTCCTTAAAAAAACTTAGATTCTTATAAAAACTAATATCTTTACACAAAATTATTAAAGTCTATAATCAAATTTTAAATACTTTATAGTTAGAATGTTATCATGCACTTAAAAATAATACAGATTTCATGTTTTCATCTGAATACTTACAAGTATTTTATTTATAAAAAAAAATATAGCATCGATTAGCATGATAAACAACAAATACTAAATTATTTTCAAAAACGACAATGTTTTATTTACTGTTTGCCTTTAAATAATGTCTCTTTCTATCGGTATAAATAAACTCTATTATAATGACAGCACAAAAATAATAAGTGAATATTAGATTATTGTATTTAATATTTACATTTAATAATGATAATCAATGAAACTAATTCATTTTTATAATTAGAAAATAAATTATTTTCTTTGCTTATTTAATGTAAGTAAATAATTATTCTTATAGTAATAAAGAGAGAAAGATTAATTAAATGTATTCCTAAAGTATTAGTTAAAACAAATGAAATTTTTCTGTCCTTCATGTTTTCAAGTATTTTAAACATACCAGAAAATTAACACAGCATTAGAAAACGATAAAAAAATCAAGAATACGAATTCTAGAATTATTATGCAGCTTCTATAATCTATATTTATAAGAACAAAAGTTGTTCAAAAGTAACTGAAGTAACTTTACTTAAGTAGGCGAAATAAATTAATTAATTCTATAGGTTTTGATTTTACTAACTTTACCCCATTCAAACAATACTTTTTTAAAAAATGCAGATCAAAAATGCAAGTTTACAGCAAAAATAATGGTTTATTTTTTAAATCATTTCTACTGATATCATTATTGTGAGAAACTTGAACTGCTTTATTCACGTGGAAAATTTGTTTGGAAGTGGGGGATTAAGAAATAATATTATATGAAAGTAGAAGATTAAGAATAAAATTAATGAAATTCCAGAAGTATAAGTAACCAATTTAATATGAATGAATGTTTTAATAAAATAGTAGATAAATTCCTAAGCCCTGGGGATTATAATCATTGAAGTAAAGTAAACATTTTAAACAACATTACAAAAAAAACTTTTAGAAAAAATAATCATCGGAAAAAATCAACGATTCTTACATAATATATGGTTTTGTCAAAAGTAGCTGCTTCCAAACATAGCTCATTTTATGAAAAGAAAATCCTTAAATATTTTAATGAGTTAGCTTTTCCAAGGATTTTTCTACACTATAAACTTTTCTAAAGGGAAAGTTTTTTTTTAGAAAAAGTGAGCAATAAAAAGTTTTTAAAATACTACTAGAGAAAATCATATTTATTATTTTTTATCATTTCTCTTTTTTTTCAAACGTTTAAACAATACAATAAAACTAAATCATATTATCATTTCAAATTTTATTCAACAAACTAAGAAATGTATTGCTTTTTACTTGTGTTAAATATTTTAATAGAGTCGTCTCTTTATTTTCGAGAGTGAAAATAAATTTAGTTTTTAAAGACGTTTGTTCCAGAAATAATAATATTATAAACTACATATAGTATATAGCTTAAACTTATAAATTTTAATACAGTTGTTTATTTTTACTGGTATGTAAGTAATATACTTATTTCTCTAAGGGAATTGTTATTTTAATTGAAACCATGTTCAAGAAAAGAAGTAACAGTTGCATTACAATAGTTTAATGTTAGAATTTATATTTTTACATAATTTCTCGCACGTACACTCAAAATATGATTGGGAAAGATTGTTCAATTTGCTTTAAAAGAACAATAAAAATTCATAAATTACATAATAAGAAGCAAATAAAATAAATAAATACTTTATACAAAAACATTAATTACATTAATAAATTATATTCACTTATAAATTGAAAAATAATTATTTTTCAAATAAAAGTAAAACATTATTAACATTTATTATGCCTTAAGTTAAAATTGAAAGTGTAGGAAATTTCATCATTTATTCTTGAAACGCTCTAAAAAATCCAAATAAATTTTTTCTGAGGAGTACTTTCTCATATTGTTACGCAGACCTTAATTACTTCATATCATTTCAGCTTATTCAAAAGAAAAGCAATTTTGAACAAAAGAGAGAGACAATTTTTTAGAATTTACGCTATGAATTTAAGAATTTTTTGCTTTGAAATAAGATGCCTATTATCTTAACTTTTACAAAAGAAATTCAGAAAGCCTTTCATGGTTTTGATTTTTTTTTTAAAATTACTTCTTTTTGAAGGTTTTGAAGTATGAATGTACATAGAAATTGAAGAGTAATTCTTCAATGAACAAAGATATTTATAAAAAATAAAAAAGATTTACTGCCAATTCAGTAAAAAGTTTATTTCAAAGAAAATACTCATCGATACTTGAATCCACTGATGCAGTGTACAGATGAAAAACTGTACTGAGTATTCCAAAATGTGTATGAAAGGAAAATTGTAACTAACAGAACAGGAACTTATATCATAATGACGTGCAAATCTCCTAATTATACTTTATTTTTTATTTTACAGTTGTATTATGTTATTACACTACTAAACATATCTCTTGTAAGGATGTCTTCTTTGTTATTAAATTTTACCATTATTATAATTTAGTTTATTTTCATTTTTGTAATCATTTACCCAATACTCTATATGTTTTGAGAAATTTATATAAAATATTACTGAAACAATAAAAAAAATATTTTATAAAATTTATTTATTATTGAAAATATGTATTATATTTACTAATATTTAAAGATACCTTTTGAATTTATAATATGAAAACATAACAATATTGTGTATTTTTCTTATAATAGTTATTTTTATTTTTAAATTTTAATTCTCTGAAGAACTGTGTCGATTACATAAAAATGGATTTACAAAAAAAGATTTTTAACGTGTTCCTGGTACTTTTTTTATTTTACATTGTATTTAAATAAATTATGTTTTTATATAATAATTTAATTTTGATTTTTAAGATGAAAGAAGTAAAAATAAACATAATAATTGTAAAATCTTATTGAAGTTGTTGAAAAATATGAAGAAAGATCTATAATGCTCTATGAATGATTCAAAGTTTAAATGAACATTGTAAATCATCTCTAAATTTCCTAAATAAAGACAGTCAAGAACTTCAAATCTTCTAACAAGGTTTAGCAGAACGTTATCTCTAATGAGAATAGAGTAACATATATATGCTACAATAATTGTATAAACAACAGTTAACATTTGAAAGCAATTTTCATCTCACAGATAAGAAGAAGTCCTTTATATCAGCCTAAATTCGTAAAGTTTTAAATTTATTACTTTTGTTAATGTTTTAAATTGAGAATAATGCTTTCCCATAAAGGACTTAAAAGTTATTGTTAATGTTACATGAAGGAACAATTGTTATAGTTCCTTCATGTTCAAGATTTAAAAATGTCATATATTTCAACAACACACCATCTGATATTCAAGTACTTATTTTTTATTCATTAACTGTTTGTTAATTTTTCTATTATTATTTTTATTTTTAAGTAATAAATGTTATACGTATTTCTTCAACAAAATCAGTTTCAAATAATAACGAAGTATTATTATTCAATAACATACTCGCATATTTGGCATGCTTGCAGACGCCATTTCTTTCTCTAGAAAGTTTACAGTAAACTGTAATATTATTTTTATAATAATACATTTTAGTAGCCTTTATTTGAACTATAAATTATATTTAACCTTTAATGTAATTTTGAAATTAGTATAAGTGAATGATTTTAAATTCCTCAAAAAATTTACAAAAATTTTTCTTAAACTTTCATGAAATATTTAGTGTTTATTTTCAACAAATTTATGTAATACATCAAACCCATTAAAAAATTTATTACTTTAAATTTTTTAATTAGAAACTGTTGATAGCTATTAAGTATATTTTAAGATTTTTAAAGAATTTCAAATGCTAAAATTTACAACTGTAAAACATATGTAGTGTAATTATAGTATTTAACATATTGTTGATATCCTTTGCTAAATAATATTTGATACAAGAGGCAAATAGAGCAGTAATTAACAAATGATACTACTTTCTAAAATAAACAATTTAAAAAATTCCAATACAATGATACGAAATTGGTGTAAATTATGTAAATTAAATTGCATTAAAGTTGGACAATTAAAATTGAATATCTCATTTATGAAACTACAAATCAACAACATTCGATATATTATTTTTCAAATTACTTATATCATTTCATGAAAAAAGAACACCACAGAGCAATAAATAAATAATTAAGCAGTGTGTACTAAAAAAATAGGTATGAGAAAAGATGAAGAATTTTACATTTTATTTTTAAAAATCATGTATATTGAAAGCAAATGTTTTTACATTATCAAATTATCTGTCATTTGATAAAGCAATCCAATTTAATTATTTATTTGATATTTTCATGAAAATGGAAAGAATATGCAAATAATATACAAAAAATAAAAATAATTTTAAATAAGTCAAGGTTGATTTGAATTCTTCAATATGATATTGTGTGAGTTAATTATACTTTTAATTTAATCAATTGAATATTATTAGATACATTATAATCATAAATGTAAAAAACTAAGATAATTATTTTAAAATATTTCGTACCTATAATATTTATCTCTTTTATACAACCTTAATATCCAAAATTTACATTAGCTAATACTTTTTTTTCTCCAAATGTTTTTGTATAGCTACTCCCAAATGTCTTTAAATGTTAATAACATTTTTTAATTCTGTACTTTTTATAAAAGATATAAAAAGTAGTATTACACTCTGATACCTTTTATGTGTTTAAAATGGCAATATTGAAAAGATCTAATCAATCATCATTGTTATATGAAGAAAAAGAGTAAAGAAATATTTCAAAGCAGATTTTACGTTGTTCTTTTAAAGAAAAGATTTTTTTTTTCAATCTGCTTGAGATTTTTTAGGAAATTAAATTTATATTTCCTTTAATAAAAAAATATCGGGTTTTTAAAGTTCCTTCATTATATCTGTTATTTCTTTATGTTCTTTGAGATTTAGGTTATAATAATATATTAAAAAAATTTTTAAATTAATTTTTTTATAAGAGAAAAAGAACACAGACGACTTTAATATACCACAGTGTTTTATTAATAAACGTAGTGCATCATATTATTAATTAAATGGATTTATTGCTCGACTCTCTAAAAATATATTAAATTAAAAAAAATTAATTTTGTAAATTTTGTAAATGTATTTTAATTAATTTTTGTAAAAAAAAATTATAAATGTATAGTTATACTTATTTACAATTTCAAATCATGAATAATAATTTCTAAGTTTTGAAAACATTGAAACATTTATCATTGTTAAAAATTTTATATAGAAGGGATTTAATTTTTTGATGTGAAATTTACGATATCATGCTAGTATTTTTATCTCTGTGTTGATTGCATAAAAATACTGAAAGAAGACTCAGTAATTTATTCAAAATGCTTTCATCAGAATATTTCCTATAATTTTCCTATTAATTTTAATTACTTTTAACAAAAGGTGGTTGAAACTTCTTTAATTTTGAGGAATTTAAATTCCTATTGTTTCAAAAAGGAGCCTTAAAATATAATTTATATTATCATTTGCTTTACGTTTTTGGCAAATTCAGCAGATGGTTTGACATTTTATTTAAAGATATTTCTACTTTCACAGCCAGAATTTATTTATGATAATTTGCTTGGAAGTGAAATCCTTTAATTTGCGATCTAAGACCCTCATTCCATTTTGCATTTTTACAGACAGTGTATTAGCTTGTTTGTGTAACTACAATGTATCTAAATTTGTATTAATATATTCACAATAAAATAAACAATATTTGTATAAATACAAATATAACATATTCCTAGTTAAATATTTCTTTTATGAGTGGAATATTTTTAAAAAAATTTCTTTCCTTTGACAATGTTTTAGAAATTTAAAATGTTATTTAGTTATTGATAAAGATAAAAGATATATTATATCAATGTATACATATAAATATATATGTATGTATAATATATATATATATATATATATATATATATATATATATATATATATA
>JAPDSC010100964.1:407182-487076 GCA_026290005.1 Latrodectus geometricus | reverse complement strand
ACTATGTTCCTATAGTGCAATCCAATCTTCATAATGATGACTCTTGATTACTAAACTCCAGACTATCATTTACTCAAAACAAAATATTCATGTATGTGGTACTGATTTTTAAATATGCACATATTTTGATAATTGTTTTTGCTTTTTCCTTGTTTCCTTCTTTGAAACTCTGGAAAAATTTCTAGCTTCTTTAACGGGCTTTAAATTCAGTTTAGATAAAGAATCAATTTTAAAGCATGTTAAAGTATATGAAACCAAATAATGTATTAAGAATAAAACTTATAACAGGTAAACTGATAGTGTAACAAGGTCTGACAGTTTTTAACTGTAAATGTATTCATTATTAACAATAACGTTTTCGCAATAAACATTAAACAATTTAACGTATCTAAATTCTTTGAAAGTTGTAAATGTATTCTATATTCTAATTCAAAATATTATTTTTTTCTCTTAAAACACACTTAAGTCAGCAGAAGGATGCATATTAAACATAAATGAACTCTTTATGAAAAACAATTAGAGGTCAAAAATAAGTTTTTTTTTTCTCATATGCATTATTTAAATAATCCTTGATAAAGCAATCTGCAAAATCCATCAAGATTGAAGGAATTTATTAGAGTATATGTCACAATAGATTCAAAATACCTTTTAATATTTGTTTTTTATTACTTTATCATAATACATATATTCACATCTCATACGAAATTGTAATGCATTCCAAGTATTAGTTCAACTTATGCTACCTTTAAGTAGAAAAACATTATTTCATGACTTCCTATATACAAAAAAAATCTTTCTTTAATGAAAAATTGAACTATATTATTAAATCTTTATTTTCTTGCAATATACAGAAAATTAAAAAAGAAGTGAAATAATATTTCTTGCTTTTCTTTTCGAACGTAACTAAGAATACTCTTAATAAACACTAATAAAATAAAATTTAAATTCAATATTTATTTTAAACAATATTTCAGTGTATGAATTTATCACAAAGGAAATATGAGATTTATGTTATATTGTAATCCATTTTAGATCACTTTCAAATATCAGTACTAAATACATATAATCAAAACACAATCTAGAAAAAATTCAATAAAATTATATGAACTTCAAAGTGATTATAATGTCAGTATTATACGTTAAACGTCTTCAAATTAAAAGAAAAATACCATGCTTTTTTATGATAAAAAATACTTAGTGTACATTAAAATTCAAACTACATGACTATTGTCTCTGATATAAGTAGCAAATTATTATGAATACAAAAAATATTAAAAATATTCATGATTAATTTTATATTTTTGTGGTTTTTGTAAATTCAAACAACTTGTATTAAAATAGAAATAATTGTCCTAGTGTACATACAAATTCATATTGTTAGTCTTCAGTTAAAATATTTGAAATTTTAAATACTTGTTAAAATCCGTGGACACATAAAACAAGCATTATCTAAACGTCAAAAACCGTTTAACATGCTTTTGAGAAAGCTTTTGCAAAGGCCTTTGATCTACAGAGGCAAATTTGTAAAGCTGGCTTCCTTTAAAGCTTCAGTTTAAATACCTTTGATATGATGGCAAAAACATTGTCAGCATAAATTTAAAATATTTATGTTTGATTACATAGATTTCAAAATTCCGATAAAATAAAAATATCAATATTTGTATTTACTATTATCAAAATAAACATCCTTTCCATTATCATATGGCAATTATTTTGATTATTTTAGTTTTTGTAATTCATACACTTGTGTGCCAAGATAGTTTCTTAAAAAATAATTATGTTTTATTAGCTGTCTGAAAATAAATATCTATCTAAAATGAAATGTATAGATTTTTTAATAATAGTTAATTTATAGTTGCTTCTTCTTTTTTTAAGATACACAGGAAATTTTGAACTTTAATTTCAGTAAAAAATGTGGACATATTTTTATTTGACTACAAAATTTCAAAAAAATGAATATAAGATAATAAAAAAATGCTAGTTTGTATATTTAACAGTTAAAAACATATTTCTGGAAGTTTGAAGATGAATAAGTTATATTAAAAATTAGCTTAATAAAATAAATTGTAAGATTTTATTCTTATAATTTATTTTATTCAGAGCGAAAAACATTAAAGTTTCTATGCTATTAGTTATAAAAACTCATTAGATATTTTTGTTTCAACATTTTCTCATCTGATCCCTAGCATTTTAAGTATATTAATTACTAAAACAGTTAATTTTGTAGAAACTAAACGTAAAAGAGAGCTAAAACGATTTTTAATTAACATTTTTCTACTGTAAACTTTCTTGATAGTAGAAAATGTTTATCTTCAATGTAATGTAAAAAAAAAAAATCTCTTATTCATATAACACTTTTATAATAAACTTAAAATTTTAAAAAATTCTATGTTAAAGCAGCTAGCTTAAATTTTCATATTATACACCTTCCAAAATTTGCATAACAATTTTTTTCATTTTTTGGAGAATTACACTGTTATTTTGCATGCGACTTTGACTTATCCTTTAAAGTGTGTAAAGAAAATACACATATCTTTACATAACAATAAGATACATTGAGAACATGGTTTGAAAAATATCTTGATGCTTATTAGAAACGTTGTATGTAAACATGCATCTTTTAAAAATAACAACAAAAGTAAATAATTGTAGTTTTTTTTTAAATATAATGAAATAAATATAAATCTTAATAAAATTCCCCCATGCAAACATTTGAAATGTTTGGCTAATTATTTCAGTTGAGTTTTGATGACTTTCTAAGGATTAACTGAAATAAACTTTATTCAATTGGGTAAATTATACATGGTACATATATTTAATTTTCGTAAATTATTCTTCACATAAATAATTCAATAATAATTTTATATTAACCGAAAAAACTGCAAAAGTAATTATCATAATTGATATACCTTCTCATTAAAAACTGTTTTAAAAACATACAAAATACACACTATTGTTCCTGAAGTTTTTTAAAATTATTTAGAAATGAACAGTTGCTGGCGCAGAAGACATTATGACTGAGTAAAAACAAAAAGCTTTATGATTTAAGTTAATTCTGATTTTTCTTTTATTTTTTTTGAGATAAATATTCACAAAAATTTTCTATAAAACTTTTTAACAAGGAAATATTTTATGCAAATAATTTTTATTTTTTACTATTTATTAAAATATCACTGACGAGAAACACATTTAAAATTCTGTTGTAATGTGACTAACCAGTTTTTATTGCTTGTAAAAATCTATCGAAAACCGTTAACTAGTTATTGTATTGCTTCAAACAAACGACATGCATGAGTTTATACTATGAATTTCATGCCTTCAAGTAAAATAATTATTTTTAATGCTATTTTAGCAAACTATGTCTCTTATTTCACAAATAATATTTTTAATGTGAAATTGTTAAATGTATACCCTATTTCTGAAGCATTTGTCGAAAGATCTCAGTTTAAATCTGAAAGTATTTTATGTACATAAAAAAGTTTCTTATTTCAAAAATTTATGCGCATGTCTTTTTTTCTCCGTTTGTATGTGTATATTATGTTTTGTCAACTGTTTTGAATGTAAATTTGTATTTTGAATTATTTCACAACATCCAGAAGATAGGAAAAATAAATTATAATAAAATTAAATTATAAGCTTTTTAATATAAAAATAATTTATATTCATTTCCAGCAGATAAAATTAATTTTATTTAATGACAAATATTTAAATCTTATTCATTAAAAATTTTACAATATATCCACTATATTTATTTAAAATAATTTGGTATAATTTCTCATTTTCATTCAGAATGTTCGTTTCATTATTGAAAATTTTCACACTTAACGATAAACTTTTATTTTTTGTACATACACCTTTTTAAATTTTGTTCAAACTTTAAATTTCTAATTTATTCCTGCATTTCATAAACTTATTTTATAAATTACTATTTTTAAAAATACAAAGACTTAAAGAGAATTTAATCAAAAAAACTTTATAGGAAATGGAGACGTAATGTCATGTGCGAAAAATATAATAAATAACAACAATAAAAATTTAATTTTTATGATATTCATGATTTTTTTTCCTTATTCTGAAATAAAACATTAAAATTTTATAGCCTAATGTATAACGTTTTACCTAATAAGATTTAGAAGAAAACCTCATTGCATCTCTTTTTATTCTTAAAAAATAAATTATTTAAAAAATTTGTCTTTTTTAAACTGAAAATTCCTTTATGCCAACAGTTAAATAAGATAGGAAGTTAAAATTCTTGTCAGATGGATGGTAAAATTCTTACTTAAGAAATAAAGACAGCTTTAAATGAGAGGTGTATATTAATGTGATATTTTTAAGATGAAAGTTCTAAAATAAATTATTTATAAAGATTTGTGCTCATGAAACTTAAAAAAAAATTTTTTTATCAAATTGCTGCTATAAAAGAAAAGATGTTTTCTATTTTAACAGCATAACTTCAACTTAAAATTTCATACTCGATATAAAACTTCTTTGAATAATACTATAGAAGATTTACCATTTTTTATTTAGTAAATGTTAAGTTCTTTTATCTTATTTAAACAAGAAAATGTTTTATAAATCCAAAATGTAACGCAAATAAAGTAAACATTTCTCCTTATTTATACAGAACATAATTTTTGGCATCCAGCGAAATTTTGATTTATTCCATTTCGATTACACTATGACTCAAAGAATGACTACAAAGAATTATCTATCAAATGGATCAGTTTTGATTTATCACAATAAGAAAAATTGTTCTATAATACTTAACATTAAAATCATTGTCTTTCAATATTTCAAAGTCATTAAACATTTAGCTTTACATTTAAGTCTCAAACTTCTTTACATTTATGCGTCAAAATTGTTACAACTAAAATTTCGATCTTTATTAATAGTAAATTGCTCAAGTAAAATTAACCAAAAGAACAATAACATTTTAAAAACTAATTTATAATTGCTTTATTTATGAAAAGTCTTCAAGCAAATTTATTTATGATTATATTTTTTGATATTCTAATTTTACTAATGATAGAGTAAATCACTTTAAAAAGAATTTAAAAAAAATCTTCAATAAAATTCAGTTACAAGTTATTTAGTAAATGTGATAATTTGTAAAATAAAAATTTCATCAATTATGTTTTTATATTGTGTAAATTTTTGATAAAATTATATTTTTCTTTTTGAAAGATAGAAAAAACATGTTTATTTAATGAACATATTTAGTAAAGATTTGCACTTATATATCATTTAAAAATAAAATTTAATGTATTAAATAGAAAATAAATTATCTTTGGTTTATCGTTTCTGCAATTACTTCTTTTCATAAAATAACCAAATTTTTTATTGGAAATACTGTGAATGATCTAAATAAAAGTTTGGGACCAGAAAAGAAACGTGTAAAATTTATCATAAATAAAGTTAATATCAACTTTTATAAAACTGATTATAATTGAGTTGTGGTTTTGACATGTTTGAATTTTTCATTCATATATTTCAAAATCATATATTGTTAAACTAGCATGTTACAAACTTGATGCATTTAATTTATGTGTTGTTTCCAAATCAATGAAAACTTTGTTCTTGTAACAAAAAAAATTCTATGTGGGAAGTTAAAAATTCAATATATTAAATAGAATTAAAGAGACAATAGATTTGTGGATTTTATTTTATAATTATCATTTTTTAGATAAATGATATAAATATATAATCACAAAAAGTATTACTGTCAATAAAATGATACAGGTGTATAAATGAGTTAAATTTCAGATGCTAAAATATATTTAAACTTGCAATTAATAAGTTATTCACACAAAATTAATCAAATGGATAAAGATGTCCGATATAAAATGTACTTAAATAATTTCCACAATACCTGAAAATAATACAATTTATCCAAATTGGTTAAAGAGGAAAACTTTTTTTCGTGTTTTCAAATGAAAGAAATAAGACAATTGAATAAAATGAATTTTTTTGAACACATAAATAGAAAAAAAGTATTTGAATTGAAAGAAAAATTTCATTGGAGAAATAATTACATTCAAGAATGTAAAATGTAGGAACACCTTGTCTGAATGAAAGTTTTTTACATAAATATCATTTTTTTCTCACACTATGTTCAATTATCCCCAAGCTGCATATAAATATATTATTTTTTCATACAATTAGTTTTTTAATTAAAACGTTTTTCTATAAACTGATTTTAAATTCAATTATTTCGTTTAATTAATTTAAAAACAAATGTGTCTCAAAAAAGTTTAAACGCATTTTCATTTGTAATTTATGTTAAAATAAAGATTGCTGTTTTAAAGATTAACTAGCATATTTTATAGAATCATATCATTGCTCACTTATATAAGAACATAAGCATAATATGATATTTATCTGTATTTTAGACTGGAGGCTTTTTTATGCTTTTTCATTTCGATAACCAGATGTACTTCCACCACAAAATTAAACATGCAGTAACTCACACAAAATTTCTTAATATTTTGTTAATTTAATTTTCTTTTAAATATCCGATATCCAATGGTTCAGTAGCTTCACACCGCTTCCCGTTGGATCAGCAAAGTGAAGCATCGTTTGTCACTGGGAAATGCCTGGGAGGGCAATCACAATCTCCCACGCTGGTTTTCTGGAGCTCTACGAGTAAGGGCCGTGTTCACATTCATCTGTGACGTCCAATATTCTTTCACTGATGTGGCATGACTGTAGGGAGGAAGGTGAAAGTTCAGGTGTGACCACATATCTGACCGGCATATAAAGTTAACAGATTCTTGGAGATTAGCTAATATTCCTAACCTATTGAATTTAAAGTACAGTCCGTGGGCATGCATGTATTAAAATATCTGTTTGATTTGTTAACATAAAAATTTACAAAAAAAAGTTACAGCAAAAATTTAGGAAATTAATCCGTAAAAATTATTATTAATTATATAACATATCTGCAGATTTTATTCTCAGCGTACATTTTATTCTTTTCTATGTGATTCTCTTCCTTAATTCATATTTTAAATTATTTTTAAATTTTAGCATAAAATAATAATTTTTGTAATATGACTTTAATGAACTAGCTACATTAACTAATGTTTAATATATAAAATAACAAACTCCAAGATAAAAGTAAGGAACACAAAATAAGCAAAAGAAGTAATTTATCTCTTGCAATTTTTATCACATTATATAAGCTCCATTTGATTGTACTTACAAATTATCAGCAATACTTTTTAAGTCAGAGGAGAGATCACTTTTGATATCGATCGTAATATCTGTCATTGATTGAGAAAAAAATTGTCTTCCCCATTTTTTTTTTTTGTTTTTTTTTTTTGTTTCGAAAGAGGAAAAGATTGATGTGCTTTGCCCGTCAAAAGCAGTTTGTCTTGACAGAATTATTAATGGAATTATGATTATAATGGAT
This sequence comes from Latrodectus geometricus, assembly GCA_026290005.1. Lineage (NCBI taxonomy): Eukaryota > Metazoa > Arthropoda > Arachnida > Araneae > Theridiidae > Latrodectus > Latrodectus geometricus. The sequence continues at coordinate 479,665 of JAPDSC010100964.1, read as the reverse complement.
TTTTTTCTTTAATTTGCTTTTGTTTTTGCATTTAAGTTTTCAAATAAATATAATAGTCATTTATTATGAAAACATTTTATGATGGTGCAATGACTTAGGCAAGTACTTGGACAAAAATATGATAGATATTTTGTCATCATTTTATCTGAAGCATCTTTTACAAACCACACATAAATATATTTATTATATACTTAATAAATATTACAAGTTCATAAAGTTTTCTTAGGATTCAAGTAAATAAATCGAATGAGTATTAAAATAATTTTTCCAACGAAACTATGTTAACTTTAGTGTTTTAAATAACATTATATTTGTTATGGTGTTTGTACATAAAATTATATGAAACATTCAGAAAAACTAGCACTAGAAAACTATATTAAAAGCCTAAAACTGAAAAATTAGTATAAAACAAACACAAAATTTTATGTTAAATTCAGAACTTCTTGTCTAAGAAATAGTGAACAATATCCTATATCAGTATTACTTAATAATAGTTCTCACGAAAACATTGTCAAAACTAAAATGATAAATATATAATAAAGTAAAAATTAATCAAAAACTGAGCATTTTTTTTTTGCGACCAATTCTTGCAAAATCATCTATTGTCCATATTCTCTCTCTCTTCTTATTCTTATAACATAAATGTTTTATCCTCAATTACACATATTTAATTTTAATTATTTTTAAATACTCAGTTATAAACTTATTTTATTTAACTTTTATCTTAATTATCTATTATTTTATTTATTAGAGTTTCAGTTTATATTTTCATATTAAATTAAAATCTACTTATATTTCTGTCACTGGCTTGCATTGATTTGAAATGAAACTACATTAGAGAAAACAAAGTTTGAATCACTTCTAAGATTTTGGTAAAAAATTAAAGTTTTCCTTTGGCACTTAAATTACATTTTTTAAATTTATTTTTAGAATACATTATATACTTAAAATGTCACAAAATTTTATTCACTAAGTCTTGCTGTTTGAAAACAAGAATATTGCTAATCTATTCTGGCAACAGCAAAAAAGAATACTTTTTTTCAATTATTAAGTGCCACATTTTTATTCGCAAAATTAAATAAACAAGCAGACAATTAAAATGTATCTTCATAGTTTCAGAGATTTTTATAATATTCTAGTTTCTTTCGACAATTACTTCTTATCAAACTAATGAAAAGTACTATATGTTTTAATAAAAAAATTCAAAATTAATTATTTTACATAATCAAATTATAATGTATATACAGATAAAGTTTGGCTTAGAAAAGAGCATTTTTATAAAATAATTTAACATATTTTTAATTCAAAGGAAAAGTCTGAAGTTATTTCTATTCAGAAGACTTTGTCAAAACGCAGTTTGCTAATAAGATACCATGTTATCATTAGGCAAGTTTACTTCATTTTTATTATTTGTGGCTAAGTCGCATAGTTACTGATTAATTTTCGACAAGTTACCCAGTAAATGCATACCACGAAAAGAATTTCCAGGAACAAAATTCAATTATCATTATGATGCAAGGATATTTAATTTTTGATGTAAATTAAGTAAATAAATTAAATTTTCCCTTTAAATAATTTTGAAATTTATGTATTTTTAAAAATTATTTTGGCATTTGTTTTGAAAATTATACATTTTACAAAACAGCCTTTTTAGAGAAATGTCATTTTTGCATGATTCTGATAATAGTAAATATCATTGAAAAAAAAGATTCAAAAAAGAGAAATATAATGAATCTTTCTTTTCTTAAGTTATTTTTATATCACCTAGTTGACTGCCGAATGTAACACTTTTTAAGAGCCCATACTTGCTAGTATCATTCTGTTTACCTTTCAAGAATTGTGAGATACGTTTTCATGTCACTAAAGAGAAAACTCCCAAGCACACTCCCTTACTCATGTGCACACGAAAAACAAAAAGGAATATAAATCATCTGTTGTTCAACAATGGTTGGAATAGAACCCCAAATCTTCCAATCCATAGAATGCTTGTCATTACAGAGCCATGCTAGAACCTCCATTTTTTCATTATTATTTGGGATTTAGTAATAAAATGTTATATTCAAAATATAAGAACTGCTCTAATAACTTAAACCAGATAATCCATTTATAACGAGATATATAAAATGGAAATTTAAAATTTATCGTTGATGCTATGATATTACGTTTATATTTCACATTTGTTATGCACATTTGCAATTAATATTATTCTTGTGCTGTTGGAGTACCAGGATATCAAACCAGTGGTTAGATTAAAGTAAATTACTTTGATTTGACTACTTTATCAAAAGCAAAATCTTGTGTAAACATAGAAGATAAATGGAAGTATTTTGGTTACATCCCAAGATAGGTAGCAGATTTTATACTCCTAACAGGACATGACTGTTTAGCATAATATCTATACAGTATGAAGATATCATCTACTAAATCATGTTTAATTTATAATGCCAAAACTTTGAATTTTGAAAAATTCCCAATATGTAATGGTTTAAATTGAGTCCCGTGAAAATGGGGATGTAATCAAACTACGTTGAGAAGTAAGAACTCTCAAAATGTATCAACAATTATAGACACTTAATTTGGCTTGTTTCTTTTAAACTGTTTTCTGTTACATTTTATTTTTCCATGCTCAATTGTTTTACTGTTTTTTTTTCTATTAAATCCTTGAAATTAACTTATCATCCACAACTTTTCACAATGTCACATATCGATAAATAAAACTGTGAAATAATTTTATTGTTGACTGAAATTTTAAATGTACATTATTTTCCAAAAAATACCGAAATCTTTAATTTATTTAAGAAATTTCAAAATATATTTTAATCAATAAAGTAACATCGACTTCCCATCAATATTTCTAACTCTAAAAAAACAGAAGTTTATAAAAAAAATCCGGTGAAATGACCAGTAGATTCAGATTTTCTGATCAGAAATAATTGGAGATATAAAGGATACTATATTTGATTTATTTATTCAAATATATTTGTTCAACAAAAACTTAAAACTAATTTTTGATTTAAATTGAATTTTCCAAATTTACAAGATTTACATTCTGAATGTTTATTTATTGATTAAAATACTTTTTTCTAATACATCGATTTAAAGTAAAGATGATTAGATATTAATAAGTTAGGAAAAATAGTTTTTTCAAATTCAACAGACATGGAATATTAATGGAACTAATATGTATTTCAGTACCTAATGAATATTTATGAATTTTCTATTCCTTTAATGAGTTTTCGAAGACATTAATGATTTTCTTAACATGAGCTAATTTCTTATTCAGTTTCCTTTGATAGATTCTAGAATAACTAACATGATCAAAATCCTTACTTTTTAATGTTTAAGTAAAAGTACTACAATGTTCATTACAAAGAATTTTAAAATTCAGAAGAGAATGGGGAATAAGATTCAAATATATGTTTATTACAGTTTAATGCTACTTGCATTCTACTTTTATTACGTCTTTCTCATATCAATTTTTCTGGAAACTTGAAAGTATTCTCATTTTTTATTTATGTATTTGCTTTTCTGTTAATTTTGTTTAATACTTTACGTTTTCAAATGACTTAAAACTTCTGAATATCTAAACGTGAGTTTGTATTTTTACTTTACATACATATACAATCGTTATTTGCATATGAAGGCTGATTCCAGAAGTTAATTGAAGTCTAGAGTGGATTACTAAACACTAAAAAATTCCAAATTCTAGGTTGGTATCAGTTTTAAGAAATTGAACTGAAAATAGAAAGCTAACTATTAAGCTACCTACACGATGTAAATGTATAAGTGATTGATAATTTTCTGTTAGCAATTTCTGTATTATTTTGTATTAAACATTTACAAAAATTTAGTCCATAATTAAAATACTGAATAATTTCTATAGCCTTGGATAGATGAAACATATGTTTTATTAATTTTGAAAATTTATTTTAATTAATCTAATTCATTAAAAATTTAACTGCCATCTTTTTTCATGCATCATAAATAGACGTAAAATGTCACACTGTTGACATTTGCATTTATATTTCATTTACATTCAGAAAAATTTATTTACATTGAAATCTCACCCTTCATAATTTGGTATACTATAATTTTATAACTTACTTAACACCAAAGTTATATCATATAAATCTATTTCATTCACTGCTCAAAACAATTATTGGATATTGAAGTTATGAGTTGATTTTGCAACAGTAAAATTGTTTGTTTTATTGATGCATTATTGACAGACGTAGTAGGCTATATGAGAAAAAAAATACATTTGTTTGAAAGATAAGTTCTATGAAGCATTTGGGTACAAAAATAAACCACACAATTTAATAGGAGAAAAACAAAAAAGGATATTTCCTTAAAAGAAAATCATTTTTAGTTGGGTATGTGGATTCAGGAGATGATCAGCTGCATTGAAAATTTTTGAGAACTCCAGTGAATTGAGGTTATTAATGAAGACCTTGGGTATTCTACCCCACTCATTGAAAAAAGCACTTTCCAGTTTTAAGAGAATGTTTAGGAATGCTAAGCATCCAAAACTTCGTCTGCCAAGAACGTTCTAAACATGTTCTATTGTATCCATGTCCAGATAACATGCTAGCCAATTAATTCGTATGATTCCTTCATACAAAAGGAAAATATTCACCAAGATAGTTCGATGTAGCCAACAATTGTCACATATCAGTAAAAAATCATTTCCAATTGTTACAACGTAAGGAAATGTAGGTTTGAGGAATTCATCCCTATATAGTCTACCAGTCAGAGCACCATTTTAAATGTTATGGAGATCGGTGCATCATCAGTGGTGAGGACAGCATAGATAAAAACTCTCCCAAATATGTCATTTTCTTACACTAAAGCTGAATTATTTCTAGTACCCCGTTCTTCCAGATGAAAATACGCTTATTATCAAGCAGAAGAGAAAAACGAGTCCGAAGAAAATATTATCTCATTCATTTTTCCTCCAGTTCAAATGCTCTGGTGTATAGCCCTTCAGAGTGAAAATGGCCTCACATAGTTTGCGCCGAAATTGTGGTACCAGTAGCGGACCTAAATTGTTGAAGAAGCATATTTTGGTATCCGAGCTGTTAGTTTTAAAAAATGATATTCATTGAGAGTTGTTCCATGTCAACAACCTTGCTCTGATCTTCTGCCTGCATTTTTATCCTTCACATTACAGTTTCAGATCAGGTAAAACACATTTTGTCAAATTACAGCAGCTTCAGCTGATTCAGATTGTGTTTGGTTTCCTCTAACCGTCTAATAACTCTGCAAGCTCCTGTTCAATTAAATGGCTTCGTTGAGACATCGCATTTATCGAATAAACAAGTTTACTTGATCCTTGATCGTTTTTTTTTTCTTAAATTTGTCTTACATAAGGTTGAAACCCAAATCTCATTCGTTGCCATTAAAGCATTGTCTTCGATGTCAAATTCATAAACTGAAAAGTGCAAAATTTGAAAAGAAGAAAATTTTAATTGGTGATACTGCTTCTATTTCATGCAAAAAAGTTCGTTAATGTCATTATTTTATAAAAACTTCCTTTAATTTCTTTAAACAATCCATATTTTTTATTTCATGTGGTTTTTATTAAAAAGAAAAAAAAACAGTTATCAGTGTTTGTTACTAATATATGGAAGTTTCATATCATGGATATGTTTGTTCATGTTCTACTCATCATGTGTACATGTTCTACTCTTCCTTATTCGTAAATCCATTTCAGCTCTAATAGAGTTGAATGCTATTTTTCTGTAAACTTAAAAGAAAATAAATTGTTTGTGACCATTTTTATTGATATTTTACTTTAATAAAATATCAATAAAAATTATTCCTTTCAAACTATAATAAGTTCAACCAAATTATAATAGTTCTGAATATTATCCTGGATGAAGTATGAAAAAACTTTAAATCTAAATTAAATTTATAACGAAAACTAAAATTATTAGTAAGAACATCTGTTTAAAACTATAAGAGATGGATTAATCGGATATTAAAGTAAATGTGGCAGCTAAAAAAGATAGATACAAATAATATGACAGCAGAATCTCTGACAAACACCAGCACATTCTTCTATCTATAGTTAAAGTTCGAAAAAAATAAATATCCAAAACATTATAAGACTTAAAACCAAAAATTATAACATTGGAAATATTATTTTTAAGCAGGGACATGAAAAAAATATCAAAAAAATGAATAATAAAAAATGATGTTGTCAAATATATGTCTGCAGTGTTATTTAATTACAAATCAATTTTTTACTAGTATATCCTTTGTATGGAGGGCAATTTATAATTTCCTACAATTAAAAGAAGCAATTCTTTGGAAAGACTGATAGCCATTCTATCACAATTATTTATTTTTATACCTTGTCAAAACTAGAAAACCAAAATACAAAGCTATGTCAACATTTCAGTCAATCGAATACATTCTAAGTATTTCAGTCATTGTTTCTTTAAATAACATTTAACAGTCTAGAAATAGCCAAGAAATTTCTATAATTAGATTTTTTCAATATTTTTAAGTGCTTTCAAACTTGTTCATAAGCATTCTGTTGATATTTAATCACTTATTTTATTAAGTGTCCTCTCAACACCATTGAATAATTAGTTAACTTTAAGAAAACTATATCGATTGCACAAATTTATGGACCACCATGTTTATAGATCATTTTACAATTCATAAGTCTATAAAAGATATTACATAGTTATGATTACCCCACTTTTAATCCTACGAGTATTGAGAACAAATACATGTTGTAAGTGTCTATTAATTGTTTACAATTTTTCAGCGCTTTCGATTACGTTGACTTAATATTTGAAGTCTTTTGTTATGTCAATAATCAACGGTAATTTAAAAGCTATTGAGTATATTTATAAAAATATGCAGTGTATGTTTGTTTTTAACTTAATATGAAGTAAATAATAATCCTAATCTCACCATTGTAAAATATTAACACAAACGCTTACAGTAATTTGCATTATTCAATACAGTATGGAATATCACTTCAAAATATGCTAAATTAAATATTAAAATTTCAAGCAAACATTTTGAATAGAGGTTTGCTGATTTTGGAAATGAAGAAATATTCTGAAAAGATGCTGAGTTTTTATACATCAAAATAGTTTAAAGGTTTAAAAAAGTTACTTATTTCATTCATCCTCTCTTTTTACTGTGACATAATAAAAACATCATTTCTGAAAGAGGAAAACTGCCCACATCATTAATATACATATATTAGGTAATAGAATAAGAATTGTGATATGAGTTCGAATCCCGGAAATTAGTCGTGTTTCCTAATGACTGGGGCACGTAACATATGTCGTGGTCGCAATGTCCTTTATGTTCCTCTTTTAAGTTAATACTACTTGGGAGTTAAGATCCCAGGTCTTGGACCTTCTCTGGCTTCCTATCTTTAAATAGGAAACTAATATATATAATATCTCTAAATAGAGAAAACCCAGATGGTGCTGCCTGGCTAAAATTAATGGCTCTATTGGCTAAAGTCATTTTCCCACCATCCTAAGAAAAAGCTCTGCTCAAAAACAGAAAACTCTCTTTCGTTCTTGACGTGTAACTTCCGTCAGTTCTTAAGATTTAGACTTCATTCCCCACTTCCCAGAAGGGTGGCCTTGGCTTCCTCAAGTGTCATATGTCAATGTTTTATTTGTGTGTTTATAATTTTTTATTGCTGCTAATTAATATTCATTTATTATTTACATATTATATAGTATTTTATATAAACGTATAACAAATACTTCAGTTCTTTTACTTTCTATATTTTGCTATCGTAAAGTTAATTTAACTTATTTTATCTTGAAAATAATTCTTAATTCTTTCTTAAGAATTGGGAAGGTATTTATAATCTAATAGATTTAAAAATTTAGGAATAATTTCACTGATTTCAAAAGTAATTATTTATTTTTGTGAAGAAATAAATAAATGTGTATTTACCATTTTTTTAAAAAACTGACACATATGTATGTAATCTGGATAAAATATAACTGAAAATCACGTGATCAATTTTTCCACAGTATACATTTGGAAAAAGCAATGAAACTTTTATGAAAAAACTGTTTGCAATAAATCAAAAGGACCTAAAGTAATTCAAGTTCTAAAATTGTTTCAGTTATGATACTGAGAGCAAGGTTTTCTCTGTTGATTTTCCTTATAAGTATTTTTTAGAAATTGTTTTCAAGCACCCTATTTGGTCAGATTAAACCACTTCAAGGGAAATCACTATCATAATAGCGTATCCTGAATTAGATTTCCTTCCGTTTTTATGGAAAATTTTAAAATTTATGGAATAAACTGAATTTACTTAGAAAAGATAGAAATGATATTTCTATTCATGAAGTTTCAACATTTTTGGAAACTTTTTTTTTGTTTCAATTTTTTATTTTAATTTATTTTGCAGTCTTAAAATGACGCTCTTTATACACACTATAAAAACTTTGAACATAATCGATGCTTTTGAAGGAATTTGAATGAGATTTTATGTAAATAATTAATATTTTATTGCAAAATTAAAAAAATAACTAATCTTCACAAAACAAAGAAACGTTGTTAAAAAATTGCTCATTTAAACGAAATAATATTTTGCAATAAAAAGCAATTTATTTATTGTATAGCAAGAGGAAATTATTTTTTACATGATTTTAAGAAAAGTTTTAATTTTTATAATCTACATAAAATAACTGCAAAATTATTGGTACTATATTGTAAAATCCTTTGTTAAAATTATGCACTTCTTAAAATTCCAAACGATTATCTTCATATTTGTTAAAAAAAAATAAATAAATCATTAAACTTTCTTTTCTACGAAAAATGTAATGTCCTGCTTCAATAATAATAATACAAAAAATCTGTTATACTAATTACTGTCAAATAGTAAGCCTGTAAAATGTAGTTCCAAGTTCTCTTTCAGTTTCTGAGTTGGCACGGAGAAAGTTATTTCTTTGATAAATGAATGTCTTATTTCTTTTATTTAAAATATTCTTTCACAACCTAAATAAATCAAGAATTTTTTTTTAAAATTCTACTTTATTGTATATCCTGTTATTTCTTAATGAATAATATCAACTTACTTTTCTAAGAAATAGGAGTTTATATTTCCTAATATGAAAAGTCTATTTTTCAGAATGCAGTAATTTTAATATGTAGGGCAATCAAATATAAGTTTAAAAAATGTATATTACATTTAATTAAGTATCAATTTAATTAAGTTTCAAAAAGGATATTTAAAAAGTCTTTTTTGCTTTATTTCATCATAGGTATTTGGGTGATAATGAAACTAACTTCTATAATTTCATAGTAGACAACTTTCGGGAATTAATAAAAAGTGTCGTGATTTCTTAATATTGTCTTAAAATATATTAACAGTTCTTATTAACTTACTCTTGCTTACATTGATTGTTATAATATACAAAAGAAGATTAGCATTACGTTCTGCTGCATAAAAAAAAATTATATTCTACCTCAAACATCATTATTTTTAAATAATAAAAATATCACAAAATATTTTTTTTTAAAAAAATATGTTATAAAATTTAAAAACTTTTATATTATTTTATTTTATTTCCTGTATTTAAAATAGTGTATTAATACACTTATTGAAATTATATTTTGTATATGAATTTTGACATTCAAACACTTTAAATACTTATTATTATGCATATTCTACTAAACAAAGAGTTAATCTTTTTGTGAAATATTTCTTATTTTGAGAAGTTTTATTCCAATCTTTAGGATTCACAAAACATGGCGTATATTAGCACGAATTATATACAAATCTTCAAGAAAATGCATACATTTTTTTATTTAGAATTGTTTAAATCGTAAAAATATAACATACACTAACAATCTCATATTTTATAAATTTCGAAAGAATAAAAAGAATGATATTTATGTAATCTTCACAACATGAGTAAGCAAACTTCCTACATTTACATTTTAAAGTAGATTCCTAAAAATGTCTATTTCTCTTTGAGATTTTACTAATAGTTTTCTTTCTATAGTCAAACAGGAAAAATATATTATATTAGATTCCTTAATTAGTGTTGTTGTTGCTTATCCTCCTGGTGCAGGAATGCCCACGCCAGGTCCAGAAGATCTGGCATAGGGTAGTGTGCAGCTTCTTTTTTGGAGAGGAACCACCACGGCAGAAGACTGACTTGACCTCTGAACACACATGTTATAGGTCCCCGTTTATAGGGTAGGCAACCATTCATACAAGGAAAGGACAAAGACAGGATAGAGAGAGAGAGAGAGAAAGTACATCCATATCCGAACCGAGATTCGAACATAGACCTCTCTAACCGCAGTCAAGCATGCTAACCACTAGATAGAGTAGGCGGCTCTTTAATTAATATCATAATGTATAGTAGAAATTTCAAAATAGGTTACTGAGTGTATTTTTTATTTTGTTTTATTGATATAATTTTTAGACGGAAAGAACACATTTGTGGTGTAAAATACTATGTTCTTATTTAGAATCACAAAAGATAGAAGAAATTTTAAAATAAATTACTAGATGCATTATTTTATTTTATAAATTTTATTTTTTAGCCTAAGAACATTTGTGTTGTAGAATATTATATTTTTAGTAATAATATATTCTTAATTTATATTAAAAATCAGGTTATAAAATATCAATTTAAACACAAAATGGAAGAAACTGATAAATCTATTAAATATATAAGTTTCTTCCATTTTTATTTACTAATATGTAGAAATATTTTATATTTCAGTTTCGAGCAATTTTAAGTTCAATGAAACTATAAAAGTACGAAATTTTAAATTCGAACACAATGTAAAATCATTTATTTCATTTCATTCGTTATTACATCATTATTATTACATATTGTAATTTGTTATTACATCAATGCAGAGAAGAAAGTTTATCTTTAATTATTTTGTTCAATTTATTACATAATTACCTTATTAAAAATGAATACATCACTTTTTTTAATTGTGGTGAAGGCAGAGCTAAATATTTTATTATTTTTCCAGCCAATGGTGAAGCATCAACATTCCATATTATAATATCTAAAATCTAATAGCACATTTTCTTATAATAAAATACTAATCAGTAGCAAGTTATATTAGTAGTTTATGTTTTATTAGTAAAATAGTTTATTTTTTATTTAATTCACTTGGTTCTAAATCATCATATTGAAAACAAAACAATATCATTGTAATAAATACCAGAAATAATAATTCAACTATTATAAAAGCAATGGTAAAATTGAGGTTAATAAAATAGAAAAAAATTCATATATGATTCATATATGACTTGATAAGCCTGTTGTTTATCTCTACAGTCAAATCACTGTTAGTGGTATTGATACTTCTGAGGTATTTGAACAGTAACAGTGCTTCAAAGGTGTAATTTTTCACTTTAAATATCTGTGGAATAGGTTTATTGTGTGAAAATTACAAGAATTTTGTTTTATCTTCATTTGTTTTAAGGCTTAATTTACCAGCTACAGTTTCTAATAAATTGAAAGCCTCTGCAACAAAAAGAGTCCATTATATAAATTAGATTAATCTAGATATTATTAAATCAAAATTTAAAAAAAAATAGCAGTAATGGCATAACGGCTTTTTTTTTTTTTTTTTTTTTTTTTAAAGAAAAATAAAATGTATATTAAATAGTTTTGTTAAATAATTTTTTCTGAGGAGAACCTTTATATTTTTTCCAATAAAGTAGATAAATAATGGTTCCCGTAGAAAACATTTAATTAACTTTTATCCTAACTATATTCTTTTAACTTTTAGGTCTAGAGCATATCCACTGTGTCACACTCTAGACCAGGGGTGGCCAAGACGTCGACTGCGGTCGACTGGTAGACCGCGATGACATTTATGACATATGACATGGAATCAAAGAATTATTTAAAATAAAAATTTACTACAGTCCTACGCTTTAAAGCCCAAAAGAAACTGTGCAAAGATTTACGATTTAAAGACTTATTATTAAAGGTTTACGATTTATATAAAACCTTAAACGGACATGATGAGCCCGATTAAAACATTCAAAAAAACTATAGAAAGGTATGCATCTCAATTAAGAAAACATGAATTGAGAAACTTCAAAAACATGGTGGAAGAGTGCATCCATAATCCAAACCGAGACTTCGAAGATTTCGCTTAATACTTACTTGTTTTGTTAGAAGAATTTGAAAGATTCGCTGACTTAATTGTGTTGAAAGAAATACTCAATTTTATGATATTTCCATTTAATGAAAATGTCACCATTAATGGAATATCTGAAAAAATAAGACATTTAATAGATATCACATCAGTCACTGTTGAGGAAGAAATTATTAAATTAAGATGTGATATATTTCTTAAATCCAGAGCATATTTAACGATACTGATTTTTGGAAATTGATTTTTGAGGAAACGTTTCCAAATACAACAAATTGATTTTGTATTTCAAATCATACTTTGGATCGAAATATCTTTGCGAATCTGCTTTTTCAACCATAAACAAACAAAACAAAAAAAAAAAACCCCATTGGTCGCATTTAACAGATGAACATTTAATTTGGAGTTTATGCATTGCTTTAAGTTCGTACCAGACACAATATGATACACTTGTCACAGATAAACTGTGCCAAATATCAATTAAACGAAATGAATAGGATAGTCAGTTTTTGATATATGAATACTTTGATTATTTTCTTCAGTAAATTTTTTATTTTCTAAATATTAACATTAAGTTGTTTTTTTTTTTAGAAAAAAGACATAATTTACCATTTTTTCTTGTTTCAGAAAATAAATACGTATGTTAATTTAACTGTGCCATTGGTAGACCGCCTTCGATTTTTCAAATGTGGAGTAGACCCCGGATACCAAATGTTTGGCCACCCCTGCTCTAGACGCTATTTCTAAAATATTGCATTCAATGTTATTATAAATTATAGAATGGTATTCTCGACTAAAATTTTATCAATTGGTTAGATGAAAGCGTGCCTGTTGAAAATACAATAAATGACTCAATAATAAAAAGGCAATTAAAACCATTAAGAATTTATAATAAGTATCTAAATAGGTGTTTCAATATTAGTAATTTTATGTCTGTATTACTTACATTAGAATTTCGGTTAATGAGCACCTCTCAGAACCAGTAATTTGCATAACACGCAAAACAAATTTTGAAAAAATGGTTCGCTTAACGACCAACGTTTCGCTTAACGAGTGACGAAAAGAGTAGAAGACCTCAGTTTGTGATTATGTAGATGGTGCATCAGTCTGTGAAACATTCGTTCCTGTTGCATCATAATGTCGCATATGATCACACAATTTTTACAACTTGTATTGTATTCTGTTGTATGTGCATAACAAAAATTAATTTAATTAGTTATTAAGAAGATAATCACGAATAAGATTTGCATTTTTTGTTGGAAAATTTTAACAAGCTCTTACAAAAATGACCTCGAAGAAAAACCCGTTGGAAAATAGTCATACGTGAGTAAAATTGAAAATAGAAATGAAACATCACAAATCATTGCAAAGCGAGAACGAGGTATACGCGTATCTGATCTAGCACACACATACAATCGGTTTACGTTAAGTATTTCCATTATCCTCAAAAATAAGTAAGACGGAATTTCTTTCACTTCAAAACATACATATACATGTAGAATTTACAAAATTTTAAGACAACTTATATTTAAATTTTATATATCTTTAACTAACAAAGAGAATATTCCACATTTCAAAATTTGAAATTATAATTTATTTATTAACTTCACGAAAAAATTTGTAATTGCCATTGTTACTCAGGATTAGAGGAATATAACTTGTTTACAAAAAAATCTCTAGAAAAATTTTAAAAAGCAACATTTTAAAATTTAAATCAATCTTTATAGTGAAGTGTAAATAATAAAACAATATTAAAAAAATTTTGTTTTACAGAAAATAATTAACATCTAACTCAAATTTAGTGATTTAAGAACACAATTTAGTGATTTAACATCTGTTAAAAGTTTTTAAAACGTGATCTTTTATTTTTGATTTTGATGTGGATTTTAAAAGATGTTATTTTCATAAGGCATAATAAAACATTATATTTCAGAATTTTTTTAGCTAATTAATATTCTTCAGAAATAACCATCTGAGGCTTAACAAAAACGAAAATACAGGATAATTTTTGGTGCTTGAATTTATTATCTAAACTTAATTCTAATTATCCAAACATCATTAAAAGTGCTATCTAATAAGCTAAAAAAATGAAGGTAGCTTTTCCGTAATTCCTTTAATTATACCATGGTACATGAAAATAGGACAGACAATAAAAGTCTTGAACGAAGTTTAAAAAAATAGCGAGTAATATCGGCCTCACTCTCCTAATTAGAGAATAGATAAAAGTCAGCTTGAAGAATGGCATTATGAAATAGGATCAATAAATATTGCTATTTTAATAGAAATTCACATAAAATAGGTTTGAATCATTTTCCTGCATACTCAAAAATGTTTGTAACATTGCAACGTATAAGAGCACATATGTTGACAAGTCAATTTAAAGAATGCATAATATACATATATGTAGTTACAATAAACACTATATTGGTGTGCAAAACTTAAGAAATGGATGTTTTTTGTCATTACTACGCGAGAAATAATCTGTGAGATATAAAACTCAGAAATGACCAGAAAGCTTTTTGTACTTAAACGATCACAGATAAAATAATTGCGGAAAATAAATACAATGTACACAATTTGTTTGTAAACAAAAATGTTTTATGAAGATCAGTATCGTAATGTATGATAGCTTTTCCAAAAGGATGAGAACAAGCAAGAATTCTTTGGGTATGCCCACCTTGTCTGCAATACCTGACACGGTCTGTCTGTTCATAATCAGCGCCAGATTGTTCAACAATTTTTGAAGTATGAGTTACTATTCCTCAATGAGAATCTGTTTCAGTTGTTAGGTTGACAACTTAACATTTAAACCTCCCTCAAGGCGTCTCTTTAAAACATCCCACGCTCTATGGTATTTAAATCAGAAAACTATGCTATTCATTACATTTTAAAGATATCTTTCTTCTTCTATAGCTGCTGAACAACAAGACTCCAGTTTGGCATTGAAATCCATAAAAAAGTGAAGTTTGCACCAATACTTCCTTTTCCCTTCGAAAATTAGTCCTTGGCATCACTCAAAGAAGCAGTATCGATGGCCAAACTTTAAACAAATTCAGCATTCAGGACAACTGGTTAATAAGCTATCTTTGTGAAGTTGTCTAGACACGGTAAATAGTGACACATATCACTTGGTTGCAACACCGTTGCTTAGCGATGGTGCTTGCTGATAGCTTTCGGGCTCTTTTCGACTGCAAGATGATATATCGGTCATCCACTGCTGTTAATATCCTATGACAACTACCATACGTTTATCTAATAAGTATATATATATATGATTTGGTAGGCTTTACAAACTCACAAAGCAACAATTCTGTTGATTCCAAACTCTTCAGATATTCTGATCACATAACGTGTCCCTACTGTAGATTTCTGATAATTTATCCGGTATTAAGTAATTCATGTCATTTCTTTTAAACATATTTCTAGGAAGAATTCAAAATCCTTTAGCTGAGTCTCCGTCTTACTTTTTACTGTAGTCTTGAGCATGCTTTTGCTCACGCACAAAGAAAGTTTTAAATACTATTAAACATAGAATGAATATCATTAAATCGTATGATACAACTTCATATTACATTATCATTCATAAATTATGAATTTTAAATTGTTTCTGTTCCAATTTTTATTAAATCAAGAACCAATAGCTCTTTTCTTAAATTCTTGGCAATTATACATTGAAATATTTATATGGTAAATAGTTCATATGTCAACTTAGAAATTATCATCAACGTTACTCGCTTTGTTCCTTTCATCTGAAATTTTTATTGAATATCTTTTAATTGGCATAATTTTTATAAATGACTAATTCTGATGTGAATTTTGCTTGTAATTTTTAAATACTATTCGGAAGGATTCCCTGACAATTTAAATCCAATAATTTTTATTTATAAAAACGTTTTTAATTACACTCAATGCATTAAAAAGTTTAAGTAGTTTCAAAACATTAAAGAATGACAGACAAAACATTGATTTAAAGAATTGAAAAAAAAAATTATACAAATTTAAAGAATTTTTGATTAAAATAAATATTTTGAAACAAAATTATACAAATAGATATAGTAAATGATGAAGTTTTTAATAAAATATGTTTTACGGAAGATTCAGAAACCTTAAAAATTTTAATCAAAAGTAATTATAATGAATTGAAAAGCAAAGTTACAGATGTATATTAAAATTGATATTTTAACTTAGTTAAAAGTAGAAAAATAACCTCTCAATTTTATTTAACTTGAGCAGTTTTTTTTTTTTTCTTATAAAGAAATGCATAGCTTTTACATTCACTTTCTTACTCATATTTTCAAATATATAGGAATAAGAATTATTACGAAAAACACACACATTTACTTTTCAAATTGATCAAATTTAGATTTACATGTAATCCACCAAAATATTTCTTACCTCATTATATTGGAAAATTTGCATTATAAAATTCATTCTTCAGATATCTAAATTTTATAAAGAAATGTAAATTAAATATTTAATGCTACTCAATTTAGGTAATAAATATTTATAACTTTAAATGTATTAAATAAAGCCTGCTCTTAAGATTAAATGTATTCATTTCAGCCCTTTGGGCCCAAATCACACTCTAATTAGCATTAGGGCAAAGCTCATATCTTTATAAATATAAAACGGATAACAGATACTCATCACTGCAGTATTTTAGCTACATATTAAGTCATATGCTTTACCAATTTTAATTTAAATTGAAGAATATAAAATAATTATATATGTGAAGAATTAATTTAAATGTTTAGAAATAAAATCATCTTTAAATGAATAAATTTATGAAACTAAACATACCCATTTTACAATTTGAATTCGATGTTTTATTTAAATTTCCATTTGTACAATTAAGTGTAAGTTTACACAAAACAAAACATTATATATTCAAAATTTTGATTAGGACTTTATTTTTTTTATAATTGTTTTATAGTCTTTAGATTAGATAGATATTTAAATTTCAAGCAGCAGTAAATTCTTATCATAATACTATACCGATTTTTGCTTATTAAATTTTAAATTTCTTTTATCTCATAAGCTCCGATATAAATTGATTTAGTTTAATTATTTTCTCGGAAATAATTCAAGTTGTACATTATTTATTGATATTAACCTTCTGGCTGATCAATTTAAAAAGACTTTTTTTTTTACATATTTTAAATATATGTATATTGGTGAATTGAAATATGCGTTTTTTTCTTTACAGAAAATATTTTTAATACAGATATTTATCATGAGAAATTAAACTATCAGAAAGACTGACTTCATATACTATCATAAAATGTTTTCTTAATAAAGCTCAATCGAATTGCAGTTAATTTCTATTTATTGCATAATATAAAATATGTAAAATATATAAAACTTTTGAAAATATATAAAATATTGAGAAAGAAATTAAAGCAGTAAATAATAGTAACCTTCAAATGCAGCAATTTAAAAATGACTAACGCCACCTGTCTATCAAACATAAATTAAACGTATAATACTGTATATATTATTTATTTTACAGGTTAACAAGTGAAAATGTGGGCATCTGAGCTATTCAATAAAGCAAGAAAACACATGCCAATGATAATTGTGGGATGAGCAAATTTTGCTACATTTGAGCTACCCGAGGAAAACTTGGGATGCTCAATCAGATGGTTAAAGTCAAACTGTGAAAGAACAACAACATAAATTTTGCAAAAGGTCTCAAAATATAATTAGCATGTGTTATTCACTTTAAGTGGGAATCATTTAAAACTTTTAAAATTTAAAAGTAATCGTTATTTTTTAAATCTAAAATTAGATTTGTTTTTTAAAACGTTGCCATATACTTACTGGGAACTATTTTTACTGACCATGTGGCTAACCACAGATATCCACCTTAAGATTTTAAACTGTTTTCAAATGAAAGATCAACATCAAACCTATGACACTCTTCTTAACATTAGACTATATAGCGGAGAAACGTGATATATATTGAACTTCTGTAAGCATTCTTACATGACGATTTCGATTAGGTCTGGTATATAGAATATACAAACTCTCGATCATTAAAAAATATACTTGTACCCATTAGGGAACAGTGTATTTTCTCGAATTTATTAATTTTCCAAGTTTTGAGTATAGTTGAAATGTTGAAACATTAGTTCCTAAATAAGGAATTAGGATATAAAAGTTTTACTAAGAATTCATAAATAAATATGATGTGTCCTAATCCTACTTCATATAATTATATAACAGAAGATACATATTTCAAATGCTTATGTGACCATCACATATTCTTTGGTGAGATCGGCATTTTCCGTAAATCCTTCTTGAAATAGATGGATATGGTCAGAGGGATAAAATGGTTCCTTGAACGACAAAACGTAATGGATATACAAAAAATATTGTCTGGTAACATGTTTCAGCCAACTATATTTATATATTCTTATATAAAACAATATTGAAAAATATTACTGAAATAATATAAATTATATATCTTTTTAAATTAAAATTTTGTACTTTAGAAACATTCAATAGATGAAATAAAATTCCAGACCACAAAATTATGCATGAAAGAGCCATGAATTGCTTTGGTCTCACTGACAAGACATTAGTCTGTCAGTAGTTTGAATTCCATCTAACGTAGTTTTACTGAAAATCCGGAATTTTTCATTGAAAGTGTTATTTCTTTTTGTTTATAGGTTTCCTTTGAATTTGACAGTCGGTGTTTGAATTCCATTTACCAATATTTCATCTGAAGTATTGAGTTTTCATTTAAAACTTAATCCATTGTTCGCCATTTTGTAAATTAACTAAGTTACTGAAAATTATAGACCTTTACTTAATTGGAAGTTTCATGGACATATGAGTATAGTAAATTATACTTAAAATGGAATATAATACAATTCTTAAATTGGTCATACTGTAATACTTAAATTGAAACATATTACAATACTTAAATTAGAACATATTGCAATACTAAATTGAATGTACCATGAGCATACTGTGGTTATGTTAAAAAGAAGCTTACGAGTTGTGGACAAGTTTTCGAAACTATAAAAATGAGAGTTCGTATGTTCTAAGATAAACGACGAATTTTATTTCATTCTAAATTGAAATTCTGAACCAACAATGTGGTTATTTCCATAGTCGTGACAACATTTCACAATATATTTCTCTTTATTTCTGTGACAATATTCTGCAAGAAATTTATTTAATAGAAGTTTGCGTATGAAGTTTCCAAAAACTTTCCATAATATATCACTCATTCAAGTAGTGTTGCAACAAAAGTATCGAAGTTTCAGGCGACTTCAAAAAATAAAAAATTCCATTTCATTTTGCAAGCATATGATTCACGAAATAGGAAACTAGCTCGCTACTCAGAAGTATAAATCTGTTCTTAGACGAAAATTGTTCTTCTTCTGTAAGCTTATTTTATGAATAATGCAATTTAAATATGTAAGTACATACATAAATATGCAGCATTACATATTTTTCACCGACGAATTTTAGAAAAATTGCTCATGTGCATCCAAATATTCTTAAATCCAGGTTTTGTTATATAAAAGAGGAGATTGTTAAATATTTATGAAAGATAAATTTATTTTATTTGTTGTGTAAACGTCCTTCAAAAATATTTAAATGTGATATAAATCTCAATCAATGCCATGCTATGAATAATGCAATTTAAAGTTATAAATGTACTTTAATAAATAAAACGTGTAAAGATGAATATGAATACTACTCTGATACTGGATAGAAATAGAAATGTAATAATGGAAACAGTTGTGTTCTTCTTTCTCTGAAGTACGTAGTTTACGATACGGAAATGAAACCTTAAAATCGGAAACAACAAAAGACTTGAATTTATTTTCATCTAAAAATATTGTTAGGCAACAATCAGTGAAGTATAGTTAAAATAGAATTATCATTGATTATTTTACATAAATAAATGAATATATGCATAAAATATACATTATAATAAATTTTTATCTTTTGCGGAAGATTATTTTACGTACGAAGTTTTGAATATTTTTAGATTGTGTATCAATTAGTTTTAAATTTCAATGCTTTACATAGAAATTTTACTCTTCTGATGAATTATTACCTACTATTAGATATCCAATTTATAATTATTTTCATCTACATTACACAAAGCCAGAATTTAAATACATAAGCATAACATTACTAATGTAATTCACATAGTCTTTATTTTAAATGTTTAAACATGAATAGCTGTTAATAAGAATACAAGTTCAGTTAGTTTTCTTAAAAATGTTACATAATTTAAAGCAAGGCATAATGAATGTATATTATTAATAACAATAATTATCATTATAAGACTTAATCACATTTTTTTGAATTTGTTAGAAGTTTTAATAAATTATGTTTAATATACTATATTTATAACATTCTTCATTTTTAGTTATTATTAAAAAAACAAATAATATACGATTACTAGCTGTTATTTATAAAATTTACCAAAAGACATGTATTAACTGTATTAATCAATAGTTATCATTAATAACAACTGGAATTATTATTTTAATTATGGTTTACATACAACAATAATATAAATGTTTCTAAATAATATTTAATTTTACTTAAAATATAATTTATATTCAAAATTTGTATTTTCCTCTATGCGTTTAAGAAAACTTATTTTAATACACAAACAATATTATCAGTTGATTTAAGTAAAATTAACATTATAACAATATTAGCAGCCAATTTCTGTAAACTCAACATGATAGTTCTCAGTCGGATTGATATTGGTCTTTATAGCTTTATACTGACATTATCTCTATAAAAGGACAGATCAAACCTGACATAAATGTCGGTTTGAGGTAGTAAAACATAGTAAAAGCTCAGCTGCAGTAATTGAACCCAACAAATGTTACAATAAAATTTTCTAATTTATTTCATGCTTTTCATTTCTTAAGTTTTGAAATTTTGTCACAGACTGCACTAATGAGATAAATGCAATTTAACAAAGTGTTTAAATTAGAATTCAATTTTTTAATGTTTTGATAAACAAAAAAATATTTGTATAACATCGCTTATAAAATGAAACATTTTACTCGAAAAAGTACATGATTTTTCTTCACTTGTTCTGAAAGAAAAATGTAAACCGTTTATAATAATAAAATAATTATAAAATAACCGAAAAATAAAATAATTATAATAGGAGTAAATATATTATCAGCAAAGTTGAAAATCCCGCATTTTACAAAACACCGAGACAATTGATAGAATATCAAAAATTACTAGGCAGTATATGAAATGGTAAATATTTAACACACTTTCTAAATATTCTTTAGAACAGTGATTCACAACCACTGTGCAGCTAAGTTTTATTAATGTATACCAAAGTTTGTTTAAATCAAAGAAAACTACACTGTTAAAGAAAACTTGTTTTTATATTAAAGTAACATATTTTTTGCAGTTAAAACTGATTCTTTTCTTTGATAATTGTTACCTTTCATAATGTAAAATAATTGCTCCACGTGATTAAATTTCAAGTATTCTCAAAATCTACAATTACGATTTTCTACTTATTTTTGTGAATTCGGATTTTCTGTACTAATCAACATAAAAACGGAAAATAGATCGTGACTGTTAAATATAGAAGACAATATGAGATATTGTGACATTTTTAAAATTAAATAGAAATGAAATTATCAAAAATCATCAAGCTCAAATTTGTTATTAATAGTATCCATATTATTATTATTTTGCAAGTAACCCCTTAATAAACTTACTGTTGCTTTGTAGCACCCCACACAACCAGGTACGTCTAATGGACATCCTCGAAAGATTCACTATATCCAGTGAACGTCTTTGCTAAATTGACGTCTATTGCATGTCTATGAAAAGCTGTTTAAAAGATGTTTTCTGGTCGCCGAGTATGGAAGTCAAATACACGTCTATTAAAGGTCTAATGGAATTCAATTCATAGATGTATCTAGATTAAAAAAAAGATATCTGTTGGACGTTCGTTGTGTATGAATGTGGATATTTATCTTAAGTTATCGTAGCTTTCAAGTTTCAGCAAGATGAAATATTTCAAAAAAAAATATATATTATTTGTAAAAATCGCTTAAAACTAGATTTACAATAAACATGAACATTTATTTTTTCTGCCGTGAATTAACTTTTATTACATTTGAAGTTTGAAGTGAAGTAAACTATATATATATATATATATATATATATATATATATATATATCTATATATATATAGATAGATAGATAGATAGATAGATAGCAAACGAGTAGCTTAGAACAAGAATTTTTGTTTCGAATTTATGATAGTTTTGCCAAAACAATTTTTTTAAATTCTCTTTCTTTAGAATTTATGTAAGTTACCAGCTGTTATAATTTTAAATCACTAATTCTCAACAAATAAAAAGTGAATTAATTTATGTTATTATTTTCAATTAATTTAAACCATAAATTACAGCTTATAGTTAATTTCAATAATTGCAAATTTTATAGACAAAATTCATTAATCTGTTTCTAGCGAAGTACAAATATAATTATAGAACGTCGTTTTTTTTTTTTTTTTTTTTTTTTTTTTTTTTTTTTTTTTTTTTTTTTAAATTTAATTATTTACAAAATTTTCACTAAACAATGCTACAAACTAAATACATTTCCTGAATATATTTAAATATAAAACTTATTCATTTTATAATTTTTTTTAATTCTAAAGAATCAAACTGAATTTTGAAATAACTTCCTGAAAATCGAAAATTAAAATATTTTAATTTTTTATTTCATGATTACTTTAGAATTTTGTAATTTCATGACAATAACATAAATCAATTTTTTTATTCCATACTAATAAGTTATAGGGTTGGATTTTGAAGTTATTATATTTTTAATTATAAGAAAATAATTAATGTTAGAAGATTGGGGATTGCATTATTTAATGAAAGCATTTTATGTGGGAATTTATTATAATTATTAATATTTCTTTGAGATAAGTTAAAATTTAAATAAAATTAATTTGAAAAATTTTCTATACTAGAAAATAAATGAGTTATCTACTTTTATTTGAATGCTTGCAGCCCACTCTGTCTAAGGATTAGCCTGCCTGACTGCGGATGGGGAGGTCCTGGATTCTATTTCCGGTTCCGGACGTGTATGTACTGTCTCCTGCCTTTGCCCTTTCTATCTGTAAATGTGTTGTGAATCATTGCCTCCACAATACACGGATACTCGTGGCATGTGTATGCAGAACTGAAGAAGTCGGACTCCACACCAAATTACGTTTCATTAAGAAAAGTGGAGAGGTACACCCTATTTTGCTAACCTAGTCACTCTGGTACAAGACAACATTAACACGTGTATGCTCAGTAAAATGTATCGTTGTGATGAGATGTTTCCCAAGGATATATTTTTCATGCATGATATGTGCAATGAAAAATTTTCTATTGCAAGAAAAATTGTGAATTTGTAAAAGCTTGAAAGTTTCCAATTAAGGGTTATTTGAGAAAAATGTAACTCTGATATCTATTTCATAAAGAAATTTTTCCTTTCTTCTATTAGATGTCTTTTTAGTTTCAAAGAGATTCACAAAATATTTTAAGATACTTATAATGCATTAATATTTTTTATTAAATGATAAAACTTGCAGAAGATATAAATATTAAATTTTATTTTAAGGTAGACCAAGTAGTATTAACATAACTTAAACTTCGTAGTCGTATATAAAAATGAAATCATGTTAAAAAAATAATATTAGCGATTTTAATTACTATTATTTATACCATTTCGATACCATATTTTTTTTAATTTTATTCCTACAAATTTTAATTTATTTAGAAGTATTATAAAAATTTATAAACATCTGTTCATTGTATATTGATAAATTGAAATTTACATAATTCAACAGAGGTCACTGCTTCCGTGATTAGTAAAGATTCCTTGAGCAAATAATTACTGACAACTATTTAAATATTCAAACTTATCTGAATTAGCAGGTATTTATTCACTTTACATAAATGAATTGAAATTCATGTGATTGGACAGTCACTAGTCACGTGATTTAGCAAACTGCCACTGATCAGAGAATTACTGGCAACAAGCCAATTTATGTCTTGTGGAATTTTCTTACTCTACGTTTTCTTAAGCATTTCCCAGAGTAAAACAATCGAATATTTAATGTTCACTTTCTGTAATATTCATGAAACAATCAATTCAAATGCAAATATATACAAGTCATGTCGTTTTTTCACTTTCCCAGGAGATAGAAAATGAAATGTTTCAATCCAGAATATTCCTGGATGTGTATACCATTTTCTTTCTATTTCTTCCACCGCAACAACTTTTCATTGCGGTCGATAACAAGATGAAAAAGTACTATTATTCTCTAGCGACACATTGCTGACGTCATCAAAGTATTTAAGTAAGCCATAAACATTCAGAAAAATAGAGAAAACATTATAGTTTTATTTTCTATATCACATTTTAACATCCAATGATTTAATATTATATATTTGGATGCTAAGAATGAAATCTAGATTAAAGTAATATCTTAAACCATAGAATGATACTTATTTTTTAACTTTCCTTTTTCAGTTATATGATGTGAAGTTTTCCATTTAGTTCTTTTACAACTCTTTAAACTTAAAAATGAGTTAATTCAAATTAAATAAAATGCAGGATCGCAATTTTCGTTCAAATAAAAGATTTTTTAAACGCATCGAAATTCATATATTTATTGATCTCAGTTTTAATTTATCGATAATGTAGTCATGGAAATTTTCATTTTAAATCTATTAAAATGAATTAAAATAATGCGTGAAACTGAATTGGAAATCGAACGTTATTAACTTTTCCTTGTTCCTAAGATTCTCATTACAAGAAACATTACTAAAAATGTTTTTTTCTAAGAAAAATGTTATTACCTATTCTATAAAAAAATGATGTAAGTTAAACTCATTTTTAATAATACACTGACTAGAAAAGTCTCTGTCTCAATCTAAAATTGCGTTTTTGGGTAGCTTTTTGTAAAAATTAATACAAGTATTTCATTTATTATTAAAAAAGAATCTTAAAATTGTCAAACATCATATTATTAGCATAATATGCATTTTCCCATAAACCACCAGTTAAAAATCAATACTTTATTGTCATGAGAAGTACCTGTGTAGTATATCTAAATGCCTTAATACACTGATTTTCAATTAACTAATTTAAATTCATTTCACTTTTATTTGACTTCTATCAACAATATTACACCTTTCCTTTTCTTCAGATAAAAAATTAATAGATGTAGTTTTAAATGGTTAAAATGGAACTTTAAATAACAACGATTTACCCTAACTATTATCTACTTTTACATATTTGTATATCTAAATTTTATTCCACATGTTTATTTACTTGAATATTTTGACAAAGGAACAGTAAACAATATCTATTTCTTTACAGATCTGAAATTGAATATATTTTCCTATTGTAACTTATAAGAAACTGCCGAAAGATATTTTGCATTATTATTTCGAGTTATGAAAGAAATATTTTATTATCTTAGTACATTTAATATAGTACACTGCCCATTGAAATTGTACTTTTATATATTTCTTCCTTTACATACTTATTCCGAAAATATAAAAAAAATCTTGCAATTGCAGTTTTTGATGAAAATGCATTTCGTTGCCCTTTTTTGACTTTATATGATTATATTATTTTAATACATATCTTAATAATCTTTCTGGTTTTATTTTAATAATTTATATATATATATATATATATATATATATATATATATATATATATATAGATAGATAGATAGATAGATATAGATATATATATATATACTTATATATATATATAGATAGATAGATATAGGTATATATAAACATTTATGTATGTATGTTTGAATGCATATATGTATGTGAGAGATAGATCTTAAACACTCACACATGAAGCATATAATTAAGTATTCTTAAATACATACAGTGTCTAAAAATATAATAAATAATACGTCATCTTGCAGATTACAAAAATGAGAAATCTCGTTTTGTATAAGCTCAGGGATTGGATGAACAACCCCGACATTCAAAGCTCCTCTTAAGGACATGAAATAACGTAGAAATTTATAAGCATTCGTTGCTCATGAATTTTCTCATATTTTCTTGCTTTGGAATACTTCAATCTTAGAAGACATTAGGTTATTTCCGTACATGTGATTCATCAATGTGAGCTGGTTAATTATATCTATAAGTACTCAAAGTACAAAATGCTTAAGCAAATTAAGAGCTACTAAAAATGAAATTAAAAACATGAAATGTTAGTGGGAGTATAAGAACAATATCTCCTTGCTTTAAAAATAAATTTTTTTTAATTATGTTATGATCATTAATTTTTCTGTTTCTGTTGTTTCTAATCTCATTTGGTGTAGTATTGTTCCACCTGATCCACAGGCCCCTCCATCTTCAAAAAATTAATAAGTATCAGAGGATTCCCAAGGAAATCCTCTTTAGTAAATAACAGACACAAAAAAATGTGTTGGGTCTTGCCTGGTCAATACTACATTTACAATAGGTAAAATAGAGCTTACATTTGCCATCAAATGACTTTAAAAGTTTAGCCAAGTCCCTACCACTTCTATGTTCTGATGCTAAGAACATAAAAACCCTTAACTTTTAAAAATGAGTGTTCCTCCAATTAAGTCCCCTGTAAAGCATTTTGACCACCATATAAATTAGCCATATCAAGTAATTGATCACGTTTGACACTTGTAATCGGGGTAGACAATCCATTAATATTGCACTGCATACTTTGAGGAAACGAAACTTGGTAGGAGATTTGGCCCTGAAACTGGCACCTTTGCCTATAAATGTTAGCTGGGAAAAATAGAGTGGCCCTACCTGGAGTTAAAATTTCCTGATGTACTTCCTCCACTTCTCCCATCAATACTCCCTTACCATAATGAGACTATTAACAGGACTTAAGGGGATTCAATTTTATTTTTTAAGTGATTACTTATAATGTTTGTTTTCAACCAAACTTGAGCATGGAGTAAAGTAGAATAGAAAGTAGAATGTAATGAGAAATTATTAATTATTTACATTTTTGCTGGGACATTTGCATAGTTATCACAGTCTGTAATAGTCACATATTATGAATTAAATAGGGATTTAATTCCTAAATAAAATATAAATCATAAATAGAATATTATTTCAACATAAAATGAAAGACATGTTTTAAAGATGCAGAGTTTAAAAATGAAATACAAGTCTCATCATAGAATATACTCAAAATGAAAACATCTTAATTTTACTGAGGAGCGAATTCTGCCAAAGCGATGAGTAATCACTGCTTTCCCCTTTCTTTTAACACAAAATAAGTTACAATCTTGACAGCAATAAGAAAATAAGAGGTAATAAATGAGGATATTTATTTTTATCATCTACCATTCTCATCCGATCTCCTACGTGAAGAAATGGTCTCATCAATACATTATAATAGAAAATGCTATACTAATGCATTGATAAATGGATATAATGGTTTCTTTAACCATTAATGGAATGATTTGTTAACATTGCCTTTTTAAGAGATGAAAATAATTCAAATGAAACATTATAGTTTATTGCAAAAAAACAACTGACTTAACCATTTAAAAAATGGACTTTCAACTAGTTTTACTTTCAATTATGCATCAACTTGGATTTAAAAAAAAACAGTAAAAATAGTTTGTTTACATCAAGGAGAATTATTTTTATGTGTTAAAAACCACACACCAAATTAATATAGAAAATAATCCTTAATGATCTAACTGTACACATATTTACAAACAAAAACTATGTTTAGTTTGATTATTACAGTTCACTTTAACTGATGACAACAGCTTTTTAAGTGTACGGAAATTGATATTTTAATGTTTTATAATATTCCTTAACGATAAACATGTGTTATTGAAGGGAAAATCTGGTAATCTCCAACATAATTACTTTGTGTGTGACAGATGCTGAAAGATATAAGGCATTCATGTTTCGTTACACAAAATTCTGAAATATTTTGGACATTTTAT
Source organism: Latrodectus geometricus (assembly GCA_026290005.1). NCBI lineage: Eukaryota > Metazoa > Arthropoda > Arachnida > Araneae > Theridiidae > Latrodectus > Latrodectus geometricus. The sequence continues at coordinate 451,518 of JAPDSC010100964.1, read as the reverse complement.
CAATTAAAATCTTTCTTTAGGTCACATAGTAAACTTTGAATAGAAATCTCAAATATTTGATAATGCACATGACATGTAAGAGCTTAGTTGAGATTTTTTTAAAAAAACAACATTTAAGGATAAATAATACTTAAGAATAAATGTGGGAAAATATTGATTAAAGAAAAATTGCTTTGTCAAATTAATATTTGAATTCATGTCAGTTTTTTGGAGTAATAGCTTTCCGTTCTCTTACAGAAACATAACTTTTAAGAAATTCCTTTAGTGGAAAATGGTAGTGGCTTTTAAAAAAACCCTTATATGAGTTAAAAGATTCAAAAAATGCATCAAAATAAAAAAAAACTTGAAGTTGAGTTAAATGAAGAGAATTTTACATAATAAAATTTGCAAAATGCATTCACTCAAAGTATCAAATGAATTTTGCAACTTTTTATTCTGTAAAATTCTTCAACCTTTTTGATATCAGTTCAAATCCATTTCTAAAAGTTATCACAAAAACCAATTACAATAAAAGACAAAGCCTCAAACATATTTCAATAGTAAATTTACAAATTTTTGTTTTCAAATTCAATTTTCAACAGATGAATTTCACATTTTTATCAGAAAATGTTTCAACGTTTTCTAATAAATAGAAAGTGACAGAATAAAGATAAAGAAAGGGTTTCTATTGAACCAAGTTACATGGGTGAGTACGCAATAAAACGTTATTGCTATTTGTATGCCATAACCTTCAATAATGATAATAATTAATAACAAAAATAATAAAATACATAAGTATGAATTGTAATGTAATTAATTGTTAAAGTAATTCAAATGTAATAATAATTCAAACGTAATTCAAATTATTATTTGATGATTAATGCAACTATCAATCTTAATAAAATTCCAAAATGATATAAGGCAATTTGCATTTCATGCATCTGAAAAACAAGACATTGGAAGTTATAAGTTTACAATTAGCAACTACATACTACACTAAATGTCATGTAAATATCATTGGAGCTAGATGTGTTTTTCAAGCGTGGTGATAAAGAATTATATGATCACCACAGATTTTTCATTTATCTCATCTATATTGAAATATTTCAATTAACAATAATCTAAGTGGTATGCAAGATTTTTGAAACTTGTATAGTTAAAAATTACGAGATTTAAATTAGTCTATCCTACCTAATGAAAATAATTTTATAAAAAATCTGTTAGTAGCCTTTGTTGCTTCAAATTAGCAAATTACAAAACATTTCTGTACCAGATTAAAACAAAAACATAAAAAAAGTCCCTTTCAACTCTCACTGAATCAAAAAATTATATCAGCCTTTAATGGAAGTTAACAAAGTAACTAATATCAATTTCCTAATAAGTGAAGTCTCTTAATTTTTGTTGAAACTCTTGTAAGATCTTTAATTAGGAAGATTCCTAAAATTAACATCATTCGGTTTTTAATTAGGAAGAATTTTGAAATGGGCATAGGTACCAAAAAGTACATTTTAAAACTATATAATTAATTGAAAATTGAAATGTTAGAAAAGGTAACTGAGTCTTGTAAATAAATACTACGATTATTTCAAAAACCTAAATTTCATTATAAAAAAGTTTGTTTCGTTATACATAGTTCTAAATAGAAAAATATGTGTATCTTCTATGAAAGACATTAAGTTTTTTGAGTTATTAGTTTTCTATCATTTATTTCCTTACATTACTTGATTTTAAATTTTGAGCTTAGGATTATTTATATTGAATATACTATTTTAAACTGAAGTATAATTTCATTGCATCTTTTAATAAACGAATGTTATACAATTTGCAATATTGAAAAGAATAAGATCTGAATATTGAAATGTAGTCACTTTATGTGTTCATTATTAAATTTAATGACAACATATGTAGAGAATTACGATATTTATAGGCATCACGCAAAGCAAAAATTATTACGCTTCCAAATGGACACAGTAAATTCGATAGTAAACTGATAAAATTAAAATATGTTAACAATCTTCACATAATTTCTAGCTCTTTTCTGAGGAATTTTGCAAGTGGTTTTAATATTACAGTTCTCTGTTTTATATTTAAAAGGAAAATATTGTTAAAAATAATTTACATTGAATTTAATATTTTTAAGGAGCTTTCTGTTAAGAAGCCTTTGAGATAGCAAATGATAAGTTGGTTAAAATCATTTGAAATAATATAGCTGATTACAATATTTACGTTACATATTTTTAAATGAATTTAAAAGTATAAAAAATTATAGCTTTCATTCTCTCTACTTCTTACCAACGACAGATGTATTTCGAGAAAAAAATTATTTTTTTTCTCTTAAAAAAATATATTCAATACAAAAAAAATTTCTTTTCTCAGAAAGTCAGGAGATTTGCAAATAATAATAAAGATCCAAAAATACTGTTATATAGAGACTGTGAGCGACATTTTCGTAGAAAGCAGATTCAATAAGTTTAAAAAACGGAATTGAAAAAGTAAATGCAATGGATCATTTTCAAAGAAATCATAAATTAAAATTTAAAGAATTCATTAAAATAATTTCTTTTTCTCTCTGGGGAATCAATAAGTTGTTGTACCGGATTACTCATATTTCCTCTGATAAAAAAATCTTTTTCACTAGAGACATTTTATTTAAGAAACTTCACACCTTGAGAAAAAGAAATTTGGGGAATTATCTTACATCCGTGAAGTAAAACCTATCTATTTTTAGTGCAAAATCAAATGCAAATGGTATAATTATGTTAATTAATGTGCATGTTATAAAAAATTTAAAGATTAAAGATAAACAACAATAATAAGGTAGAAATATCTGCGTGTGTGCATTTAAGACATTATTCATAAAGACAAACTCGGTGGCATTACACTCTAAACCAAACTCACGCTACAACACATGGGGTGGGCAAGACATAAAGTGCCCATATCTGTTTTTTCTAAGGACTCTGGGTGCGAATCATATGTACCTGTTAGCTGATCATCTTAACGCAAAACCCCCATTTACTTCCCATGCATGCTTGGTGAACAATTTTATAGTTACAGAAGAAATGAAAGGCGTCGACCATGTTCAGTCCGAGGATAGAACCTTGGATGTGCAAGTTAACACGCCTAGCGCTTATTTGATAACCATGTTTTATAATATTTTATTTTCGAGCCTAAACCAATTAACTTATTTAATAAATATGATTGTTAATTTAAAATTAAAAGTAAAATAAATTCGAATCTAATTTAAAACAAAATTTACTTTTAATACTTATTAATTGTAATAAATAAATATTAAACATAATTATAAGAAAATAAATCGTGATTTTTATAACAAACTTTTCAGAAACTTCAAAATATATATGTTTTAAATGTAGAAAAATTTAAGGAACTTCATCACATTAACAATCCCTTTTACCTTATGAATATGAGTGAAATATTCAACAGTAACGGTTATAAAATACCAAGCAATCTATACGAATATAGATTTATGATAATATTTTATGACAGCGTTTATTACGGTCTTAATTCAATATTTTTACTATCATAATATTGGGTGTCACATATGGAAATATACCCTACACGGATGCTTAAGCACAATTCTATAATTATTCATCTTTGTGAGAATTTTAAAATATAAACTTGTCATCCATTTTGCCTGACTGTAAAATAATACATTATCATTACTGCATTTACATTGTATCTCATTCAAAAGGAAATCTCAATTCTAAAAGACAATTGTAATTAAACTTCCATTCATGTATTGTTGAGATATTTTACTAAAGTCATGTTTTAACAATTAAGATTAACTGTTAGTGAAGACAATAATTTATTGAAAGAAAGAATGAAAAGGCAAGGGAGAATACTTACAAAAGACATGCACAAAGGATTAAACATTTGTTTTAATTTAGTTTTATATATTAAAGGGGATAAATTATGCTTAGATTTATTAACTTTCTAACTATTCGTTACCATAAAATTGATAAAATATTATATACATAAATTCTCAATTATGTTTTCATGTCTAATACAAAATAATATACTATGAGTGTGAAGTAATATTTATATAAAATGTAAAATGAATAATAATCAAAGAAAATAACAATTTTACCGGCAACACATTTTTTTATTTTTTATAAATATAGTACATAAAAATTATTTTTTAAAAAAAAAACTGCGTTTATATTTTGTGCATACTAATTTATATATTTTAACTTACTTCATGTTTTTTTATTTCTTTTTGCTTTTCTTATCAACTAAATTTTTCTATTCTAATTTTGTTTTTTGTATGTAAATATTGTAGAATTTAATCATACCACTTTTTTTGTTAGACAAAATTTCATGTAAATATCATATTCTGTATTTCACATCTTCCTTTTTCAGTTTTTCAATTTACCTGTTTATTAGAATTTCTGACATTCTAATTTTACTCTTTTTCTTAATAGACTTTGCTTTCCACTCTTAGTGGAAGATTTACTATTTTACTAACTTCACATTTTTTAATTTTGAGATTTATAAAATGTTCTTTTATAGCTGTTTAAAGCCTTGCTAAAAATATAGCAATAAATATTAATTTTCGCAAAATCATTTTTTATTTTTTGTTTAAAATGGAATTTGTTTTAAAATCTAGACATGCATTTTTTATTGTATAACATCAAGTTAGGAGAAAATAAAGTTCTTTTGAGAGAACTTTTTGATTTTTATACCCGAATGATTCGAAAATGCTCGTTTCATATTATCTTTTGGATAATTCTGTTTTAAATAAAAAAAATATGTAGCAAAAGCTTGAATAGAATACCAGATCTATACAAAAAGTTGATTTCTTTTGATCTTGATTAGAACTGGCGTCTACTGCAGATAAGATATCAGACCACGAGAAATTTTACGTTTGGTATATTTATTTTTTAACAGTCATTTCTTGGTGAAACCTACTAAGCTATCTCGTCAAGAAAAAAATCACGTGGTATAGAAACTTTCCCCCATCTAGCCATAATCAAAAAACTTTGTCTTTTTAAAGAAAAACATAATCTGAAATTCTTCTATTCAAAGATATAGAGAGAGATAAGATGAGGAAAATAAATACTTTTCAATCCCTTTTGATATTTCTCTTTTTAAGAAAGTCTACCCTTCCTTAATCCAATTCCATGACTAATTTTTCTTGGAATTTAGTACATTTAAAATTTTTTATCAGTAGTAAAATTTATCAAAAATTAATTGTATTTAAAAGTCGTTATGGTTTTTGCAAATGAAAAATCTTTAAGAGGTAATAAAAATGTGAGTAACTAACATAATAATTAAATTCATTTCATACATTTGGGGGTTTTTTTTATTTTAATTATAAAAATTATTAGTGTTACTATTTAAGAATGTTGCAGAGAATTTTAAAAATTCATAAATATTATTTATAATTTAATTAATTATAATATCATTTATAAATACGTTAATTGTAATATTACTTATTTAATATCATTACATAAAATATTAATGGTTTTTAATAATAATAATAATAAAACGAAAATCATAAAAAAAATTTATTTTTAACATACCCACCATATGAATTCAAAATGTCAATTTTTTAAAGATTTGAATAGTTGGTATCTAAATAATTTTATATATTATGCTATAATGTTAACTGTTTTCAGAAAAAGAAACAACTTAGCATAAAAACGAAATTATTCCTTATTTTTAATATATATTGCAGGAATGTGCATTTTATGTATAATATGCATACACAAATTTACAGCCTGATAAATTTCTTTGTAAAAGAATATTTACTTCTTCATAAGTAAACTATAATTTTCCGTAGAAAAATATCTAATCATAAAACGTGTGGTAAAATTACTTTTTACCATACATTTCTAAATTATATAGTTTTGAATAGGGGTGAGTTAATGAGCAAATGTGAAAAACATTTCGAATCATAAATTAATGATGAAAATAAAATTAACTATAATTATTATATTTTATAACCGAAAAGTAACGGATAAAAAACTTCAAATTGAACCCATGCGTGAAGACAACAGTAAGGAAATGTAAACACACGTTTTGAACAGTAAAATTTCGAATAATAAAATGGATTATATATATAAAAGATATAATAATATTTAAAGTTATTTTATTATAACAAAGAGATATATAACAAAAACAATTAAAAACAACACCATCGATTAATAATATATTAGAATTCAATTTAGAACGTTTAATTGATTAAAATGAAGTGAAATCAAGTAACATAAAAAGCAAAATTGAAGTAAATAAATCAATGAAACCAAACATATTTTTAATCATAAGTAAATTAATCATTAAATATAATTGTTTAAAAATAATAATAAACTTTAAATAAATTCAGACGAAAACATTGTATTTATAGCAAAATTTTTTACTTGAAAAAAACTTCCTTTTTTTTATTAGGAGCAATTTTTTTTATTTAAATGAACATTTAATTAACTATAAATAAGAAAATGGTTTTGCTGAATATAATCTTTGAATAATTCCAAACGATAAAAAAATAATTATTATTTTTAATTACTTAACTGTATAATATAGTGTATGAAATATGCGCTTGAGAAATTCATTCCCATTTTATTTGATTTAGAAATAAATTTTTATATCTTAGCAATTGCGTTGAAATATTCTCAACTCTAATTAAACTGTAAATATTTAATTTATTTAATTAAAATTCTGATTCACCAAGTCACAGTAATTAAAAAATGAACAATATTCTACCGAGAAAAAAGATTTTTCAATTCAGTTTTTTACGGTTACGTAATAAAAAGAAATGAAGAATTTCTGAAGAAGCTTTTATTTAAGAGAACCTCCTAATTAAATTATGTTTCTATCGACATATTTAATTTATTCACTGTATTAATTATTAAACTGTAGGTGCTTCTGCAGCTCACAATAATTTTAAATTCTAACAATGCAAAAAGTTTAATATTTTTTGTAAAGCAGATAGGAAAAAATACTTTATTTGATAAATATTTGGAATATCGTTTTCTCGAATGATTTGGTTTTCTTCAAATGATTTCTTTTAATCTAGATGGTTGTATTTAATGGTTTATTAAATATCATTAAATAAATTAAATAACTAAGTAACTTTATATAGTTATATATAATTTTGCACCTATATGGTTTAAAACAAAATGTAATGAAAAAAATCTTATTTTTTTATTTCACTATATGTATAATAAATTAATCATTAACATTATACAGAAACGATATACTGGAATACTATTTAATTTAAAACACAAAACATGTTACAGATATAAAATAAAATAGAAAAGAAGAATAAGTTTGACTTGGATTATTGATTGCTGTGAAGTTACTTTTTCCCAAAGAACTAGTTAGAATGGAATTTGAATTCTAAAATCTATTTTAAGCCCTTGTAAGCCTTCATACTCATCTCATTGTGACTAAATTGTAGACATCGCCCATCAAAGCATAATATCATAGGTTCGATCCTAGGCACAGTTAGACAAAGAGATGGAAATTGTGCTACTGCCATCTGTATTCCCGTCTGTCAGGGTAGGTGCTTGGGAGTTTTCCAGGTTCCTTTCCTTGTGATACGCAATAACGGCTCACCAGCTATGAACAATTCTCCAGGAAAGCAATTTACGCAGTGACTGCTAAAATGTCTCAGAATGGCCTTGGTTCCTTTGGCTGTCTTCCACGTTGCGTCAAAACATTTATACACTTAAAGGAAATTGTTTTACGTTTTATGACAACAGACCTTTCTGAAACTAGCTCGGGATGAGCATTATCAGTTTAGGTAGAGGTTGCTGGATAATTTATTTGACAGTTGTCTTAGATTTACAACAAGAAGCTGTTAAATCCTTCTAAACAAGAAATAAACAAAAAGAAATACAGGTAAAAGAAATAAAAATATTTACATGAGATATAAAGGTTAAAAGTAACAAGTGCTCCCTCTGAAAAAATAAAGTTACATAAAATTCGTTTGTCCATTATAGATAACAATAGTATTGGGTTTTAAAGAGAAAATCAATGTCTGAAGCTCACTAAATGAATGGAAACTCAAATTTCACCAGATGCATGGAAAAGTCATTTGCTTGATTTTCTGACAATTTCTTTTATTAGGTAAAGTCAATTTCTTTTGTTAGATACTATTTCTGTCTGCTAAATTTCTTTTGTTTTACTCCAAGAGAAAAGTTTCTCATGGTCATTTAGAAAGTTTATTAGACTTTTAATTTTATGTCAAGAATGTTTATTTTCCAAAACTTTCTTTTTCCAAAGTGTTTCTCATTGAGCTGTTGGAGCTGTCAAATGCCAAGACGTTGTAAGTGGACATGCTGTCAAGTAGTGAAGTGTCCTTCCCTCTTTTACCCATGTGCAGTAGTGAGTTGCAGCTATATTGAATCGTTTAAAAATGGTAGGGAAGGGACTATGGCCAGTGAGGAAAAGTATCTCTTTTCAGGACAAATACAGGGGATGCATTGGAACAGGAAGCTCTAAATCGAAGATGGAATGGCCTGTATTACCATTCATCCAATCTTCCTGCCGGTTATTCATTACCCAGTTTCTGAGGGTGGTTTTTATTGAACATCGCGGGTATGATTGTTTTTTGGTCGTCTAAAATGGCAGCATTTTTAACAGCTTGGTTATTTCTTTGTGATTGGTTGGTTGGGTTTTATGGTGCAAGGTCCAAATAGGACAAGCTGCGCCTTTATTTCTCTGTGTTATGATATGAGCTTTGAAATTTAACTTTTCATCAAATGTGATGCCCAGCAATTTGATAGTATCTGCCTTTTCCAATCAATGATCACCTAATAAAATTTATGGCTCGCGTTGTAGCTTAGCAATTAAGAATAATTTGGTTTTCCCGTGAGAGATATCGAGGTTGAAATCATCTGTCTATTATTTGAAAAGATCAAGTGTTTTACTCCCTACTTTCCCAAGTTTCTTTTCACTTCGTGCTTTCAACACGAAAGTCGTCTGCAAAAGTTTGAAGGTGTACTGTTCTGCATCCAAATCTTTTCCTATGCTAAACCAGTTGAATTTCAAGCGTGTGTCATCTACTAAATTTCAGAGAATGGAATCAATGCAGGAACCCTGAAAGCATCAATTTTTTGTTCCTTTCTCGCTATGCCACTGATAGTTGGTAAGATGAAAGTTCAATCTTTTAAATAGCTAATTAATAGGTTTCTGATGTTTCTTAGGGAGTTTGTTGATAGGAAGATTTTCTTAAGCTTATGATGTTGGATTGAGTTAAAAGCTCCATTAATATCTATTGTTATTAGGGTCATGTATAATTTAGATATTTTATATGAATTAATGAAGTTAATTAAGTTGATGAGAACGTCATCGGTTGATTTCCCTTGACGGAAGTTATATTTAGTAAAAAAATTTGAATCCTACGAACTATTAAACAAGAGATGATTTTTTCGCAATAGTTGATAAATGCTTGATACCGATTAATGGAACTTTTGAACATATGTTTACATAAGCTTGATAAATAGGGTAGGCAATTCCCATGATGTTGAACTAAAGTTAAATGGTACTCATTTAAAAATAGAAATAGATATAAAAATAGAAATTTTCTGAATAAATTAAATATCCATTTAATTATAACGGATTTTATTTAAATTAAAATAAAAACATACACTATATATCTAAGAGTTATTAAGTGGGTTTTCTATTATATATTCCTAAATACGGAAACTTGTAGAAGAAAAAAGCTCATATAATTATGAAAATACTATTTCATTCCCTATTAAAGTAAAATATCACAGATTGATTGCGAGGATATAATGAAATAATACCCATAAATCTTATATATTATTATTGATTTGATATTTAAAACAATGATTTTCATCGAAGCATTAAACTGAGTGATATTACGAAACACTAAATTATAAAAAAAAACTGAGAGATATGTTAAAAAATTTATACACATTCTAGATGTTTTCATTTACTTCAATATTCCCTCATTCAATGCAATATTATATTTCAAATAAATTTGTCTTCTTAATTCATACTGCAATAGAAAATTTTCGTGCACTGAATATATTAATATTCGAAACTATTGATTTAATTTACATTACAAAACACAAAAACATGCACAATAAAAGAAAATTATGTTTAGAAAATTTATAAAACCTTTATAAATTTTCCTCACACACGCACTCACAAGCGCATACACATTCAAATCTAAATTCCACGTGAAAAAATTAAATCGTCTGAATAGAAAAATTTATAAAACAAGTTTTTTAAGAGTTCACGAAAACAATTTGTTTCTTTTCGAAAGAAATATCATACCCTATTTTAACCCTATCTGATCTCTACATTTCAAATTTTATATAAAAAGATATTCAGATTTTGTCTTTCTTACATATAATCAAAATGCAAAAAAATAAACTTATTCTTCTATTAATAGAAAAGTTGACTTTGGTAAGAATGCATGCTTCCAAAAAGAATTTTGAAGCATTCGATTATAAAAACTTATATTTAATACGTTTTCCATTTCAAAATAATACCTATGAAACAGGAAAGTATAAATTACAATTTAATATATATTCAATTTATAATAATAATTTAATAATAGGTAAATTGCATTTATTTGTTCAAAAATTATGATATTCATAAAAAAAATTAACACAATTCATGTACGAGCTTTTAAGAGCACGTCAAATGAGAATTTAAAATTTTCTTTTAATATATCTAAGAAGTATTTATATTCTTATTACATTCTAAATAATTTGTTATTTATAACTTTATAAATATAATCCTGTAAGTTAAATTTGCTTTAAAGTTTAAAAAATAAAAACTTTGAATTAAATTCAACTTTAAATATTAGATTTCGCTTGCTTAAAATATTAAGAAACATTGTTTAAAAATATAATTATTCTTAAAAAAACTAAATTGCTAAATATACATATTTAATATCACACTGATTAACAGCTGAAAATTTATTTTATTGGTTCATCATATTCTAAACACACATTTCAGATTTCTGACTTTGAAATTAGTTGACAAATATCATTCAAATAATTGCGCATTCAAATTATACTACTACACAAATACCATTTAAAAAAAAAGTGACATTTAACAGTAAAGAAATATGCCTAATGCTTACATAAAAATAAATTTTTATTTATTTGGATTAAAAGCAAAAGTTTATTTACTCAAATCAGTTAAGATTTCGTTTTTTACGATGAATAAACTTTTATTAAGTTAAACTGAGAAATTAGATATAATATATTTGATGCTAATAGAAATAGAAAACTAATTAAAAATTCAATAAATATACTAATTATGAAGAATGAAAAAAATTCATACATAAATTTATTAATTTCTTTTATAATTAAAATAATTTTTATTATTGAGAGAAATATTTTCTCGCGCTTACGTATAATATTTTCATAAAATCTCAATTGATCATAATGTCAAATGAAACTTCATTAATTCTATAAGCTACAATGAAAGAATGAAAGTTATAACTGTATATTTTATGTATCAAGTTAATGTTTACAGGATAATCGCTTTATTAATAAATAATATAAGTGTAAATTACATCCCTGGATTGGAATAGATATTAATATTCATTACCGTTCTTTTTCTTTACCACTTTCCTGAAAAGATATTAAGATATCTGGAACATATTACACAGCTACGTTAAGCTAGATTAATGAAGCTAGTTTAAAGTGCAGAATGTATTAAATTACGAGTTAGCTGCGGTAGGAAAAGTAGGCTGTTTCCCAAATCGACTTCTCATATTATATTAAGCAGTTTAATGTTCAAAACAATTTCGTCAGTGTCTCGTACTGAAAGTAAATATTAAAATAGAAAATTTAAGAATAATTTAGATTAAACTATACGAACAAAGGACTATGATAAAAACTTCAACTAACAAATTGATTCAATTCTATTGCAATTTTCTTCATTTTGTTATCTAACATGCTTTTTAAAACTTGAAAATGACGTGATACAAGGAAGAAAAAATATCGGAAGGTTTGGTTTGTATGACACTCAGTGATCCTTTTTTGCACACGATGGCTAATTGTATTGAGAGCTATGGTTTAAAGTGGATTTCAAACCATTACAAACATAATGGGATTCGAAATAACGAACTGTTGATCTAAAGGGAAGAAAGCTAATTATTCGACTACCAACTCAGAGAAAAATATTGGAATAAGTAGTGATTTATAAAATTGACCCAAAAAGAACTAGTCTTTATATTTTGTTTTATGATTTAATGTAATGAGTAGTACTGTACTCATTTTGCACATTTTTTATACTCATCTTTCAACACATTTTTCTTATACTCATGTAGTGTCAATAAAAATGTTAGACATTTCTACCTACTTTTTCACAGGCATTTAACAACAAGTGATGGAATATATTATTTCTTTACTTAATATTGTCCTAAATATCATTTATCAGATAAAGTAATTTATAAGTAGTTGTTACGTATAATTCCAAAAGAAACTAAAATATAAGTTTCTCGCTTGTTATAGTTTTCATAAAAAGAGAATAAATTGAATAAAGAATGCACCTGGATTAAAATATTAACCTTGCTTATTTAACTGAATGCTAGCAAGTTAAGTAACATTTTAAATAACTAAAACTTGTTTTAAAAAAGAAACATATATTATCTTTGTCTCAAATCTCACCATTTTTTGCTATCAGACTATGTTCGTCCGCAATCCTTCGATTACAATTTCTGCTGAAAAATAAGGATAAATATCTGTCTTCCCTACAAGAATAGCTATCGTAATGGGTGCCTGGGAGGTTTTGGAGATTCCTTATTTTAATAATTCATTTTAGCATTTACATTACTAGTTCAATTAATTTATAACTTATACCTGATTTACCACATGTTTAATTTGTTTAATTTTTTATCTGGAACAATGTTTACTTGTATTTCTGAGATTTTGCATAGTTATGAGCATTAAATTAATACAAGCGAGTCAGAAAATACAGCAAATATATAATTTTTATCCATTATATTAAAATAAAAGAAAGCTAAATGAATTAAATAAAAAAATCACTTCTGACTAAAATTTCAGTTTAAATTTGAAATCATGAAATCCTGAAGTTTAAAATTGTTTCTTCAAACCAAATTTTAAATTTTAATCTTTTAATGAACTAAAAGTATACCAATATTAAATTAATGTTATGAAAAAAGAAGCAAAGCTTACAATAGATTCGTTCCATGTACAACATCCCGAAAGAAACAAAATCCCGAAGATTTAAAAAAGAAACCATTTTTGATTCAAGCTTCAATTTAAGCATTAAACAGATATTCAATAATTTATCACATAAAAGGATGTACATCTTATCACAATTTAATTAACTTATTTTGGAAATGTTGTTTACATCACGAAGTGAAGTTTCATGTATCGGTTAAAAGACAAATCGAATGAGGTATTAAATATTTCAAATCTCCTTTATCTTACAAAGTTATTTTAATTAGAAACTTTTTATGCACTTTCTAAGTTATTGCCGATCATTGACGAATACGGAATATAGAAAACAATTTTGTTGAAGAAGGTAAAGACAAAAATAAAAAAACACAAATATAGTTATTCTTAAAAAAATTGTGATTGTAAAAAAACAGGATGGGATCACACATATACCCTAATCATTTCCTTCTACTCACAGTGGTAACCTTCAAAGGGTTTTGAACTGAGAAAAGGAGCCACATTCGTGTTTCTTGAAGCGAGAAAAATTAAGCAGCGAAACGCTAATTTATTTAATTGTATTATATTTTAGAATTTTTTTATTTTAAGCAATTTTCAAGCATTTTAACCATATTGTTAACTATGTTTCAAATTATTAACGAATTCTGTAGTTAAAATTTCAATTAAAAAAAGAAACTTAATTTTAAGTTAGGCAGAGTTTAACATCTTGATATGATTCATTTCGTTTTCAACCCATTTTCAGTCTTTCTTTGAAAACATTTTGGCGCACAAACAGAATAAAGACCTCAAAACATTTTCATTTCTTTCTGTTAGCATGTTAATCACCAAAACGAATGTTTCCCATAAACATTTTGAATGCTAACAACATACGATAATTCTAGCAATAACTCGTAACAGATATCTGAAATGCAATTTCAGATAGCTGACTTAATTAATCTTTATCAATATTTTAAGTATTTTTGAAAATATTTTCAAGATTAGTCAATTATCTGATAAAGGATAAAAGCGTTTCGAGAATCAAGTTTGGAAATACCCTTTTGTTCTAAATGTATAAAATCAAAAAATTTTAAAATTCAACTATTTTTAACATTAAATATATTCACTTTTAAGGAAAGAGCTAAAAGTTTAAAAGTTTTTCAGAAAAGTCTATTAGACTTTGGAAAAGCATACGAAGAATATTTTTTTATAAAATTGTTTCATAATCCAGCTACAAAATAATGGAATGAATTACCAGAAAATAGTTCCTAAACATCCTCAAATATGCATCAGCGTTTGAGATAATTTCTTTTACCAGATTTAAGACTTAGATAAGTATAGTGCACAAAAAGAAACAGCTTCTCTTTCTTTCTCATTGCTCATCACTTTAAAAATAAGTCTTTATACAAAAAGAAGTTCTTGAAATAAATGTTGCATAAAAATTTGAACACAATTACTCCGAGAGTATTAGTAAAATTAAGTTTTGAGAATTTCAATACAATTCTGCATGAATATTTTATTTACTCAAATGCACGTTTTTTTATAAAAAAAAAGTTTAAAAATCTATATTTTAAAAGTCATTAATTTGCAATGATCTGTGTCAGAAGCATAGCAATGATGATATGTTTATTAACTGCAAAGTCATTCCCTAGAAATTAAAAAAAAATGCATTTAAACTGGAGTGAATGAATGAAAAGTATTTTATTAACAATTTAAAATTTGAACAAGATATATATATATATAGAGGTTGGTTGGGTTTTATGGCGCAAGGATATATATATAGAGAGAGTATAAATTAAAAAAGAAATTGAAAAGCTTAGTTTTCAGTATTTTCAGTACTATCCCATTCTTTGTTTTAAGATATGAATTCCTCTATTTTAAACGTATATATTATCATCTATTACTGTGTTTATATATATATATATATATATATATATATATATATATATATATATATCTGAGTAAGTAGATATACTCAGCTCATCATAGAAATACATAAAATAAATATATTATCAAAAAACAAATTGATTTCATGATTTATTTTAGTGAAATATTGGAAAATATGTATGTACAACATTTCATTTTTTAACAGTTCGCTGTCCAATGTGTAAATACAATGAAGTATATATAGAGACTCTAATGCAAGTTTTAAAGCTAAGTTCTTTCACTTTAAACTGTACGGAATTATATGTCACCGTTCTAAATGTATCTAAGTTTTGCAGATGAGGTTTCCAGTTTCCCTCTCAATCAACTAATTTAATCATTATACTGCAGACTATCATCACTGATCAATAATGCATTTATAGTATTATGTAAACAATATAAATTCTAATGTAGATTATTAGAGTGCATTATATTTAATCATTTATGAATGTGAAATTATTTTAATAGAATAGAAAGTAATATGCGTTTTTTTTCCAGAATGTGGTTTAGTACAAATCCTATATTGTAAATAAGTGACTCCATGGGTAAATAAGGAATATAAACATTATTATTTAGTTACTAACGATAGTAGTACATTTAAAAATATTTTAGTTGGAGATTAATGCCGGAAGTATAAAATCGAAAACTATCTCGATATATATATATATATATATATATATATATATATATATATATATATAGAACAGCCACATGCCACTTGTCACAGTTGCTAATTCCAAACATCGTGTAGAGGGGTGACACAACCACAAAACTTGGACGATGGATAAGTGGAAGATTGTTATATGGTCAGACGAATCATGTTTCACACTTTTTTCCACAACTTTATGAGTAGATATCTCGAGAACACCTGCACAGGCATATGATCCTGATTGCCTCCTTCCAACTGTCAAGCATGGAGGTGGATTGGTCGTGGTATGGGCATCCATGTCTTGGTTTTCTACTGGTATAATCATAACCGTGAAGGGAAGGATCACTGGAAAGAAGTATAGAGAAGTTTTAGCTGATCAGATCCATCCTATGATGCAAACTTTGTTTCCTGCAGGAGATGAAATTTTCCAAGATGATAATGTCCCCATTCAGGCAGACAGAGTTATCACCTTAGCCTGCACAGTCCCTTGACCTCAATATAATCGAACCGTTGTGGTCTATTTTACAGCTTTCAATCTGGAATCGATATCATCCACCGGCATCTCTCATGGAAATTTCTCAGTATCTCTAAAAAGAATGGTATAATATTCCTTTAAACCCTATTCAGAAATTGTAAGCTTCGATTCCCTGGCAAATCCAAGCTGTATTCCGTGTCAAAGGTGGTCCAACACCATATAAATAAAGGATTCCTTCAAAATCTAGGGTGTTACCATTATTTTGATATATATATATATATATATATATATATATATAAAATTTTATAGATTGTATTAATAAATATTAATTAATGCATTAAATTCGTGAAATCTTCTGTTTTCATTAAAAACATACTTTATGATGGTATATTATAATAACGTTAACAATAAAATGCTATCATTAGTGTTTTCTGCATCAAAAGGATTTTTCTTTTACTTAATTATACTGAAGCAACATTGCGATGGTAAATTCTTGATTTTTTTCAATAAGATAGTTTTCCATAAATAAAATCATTGTTTTCACCAGCATTGTCAGTATAATTCCTGACCAAAGTCTTGAAAATTAACTACACGGATTTTTATTTTTACAATAAAAATTTCAATTTAAGTTCTAAAAAATTACATAATGTTTATTGGAAGAAAATATGACATTTTTACAGTAAATTATTCGAAACCTCATTCTTTAAAAAAGATTGTCTGTAGAGAATAATAATGAGTTTCTAACATCTATGATTTTTTTTTCTTTTAGAAAAATGACAAAATCATTCTTGATATCTTAATAAAAATATGTAAGCAAATATGCTTTTATGTTTTCATTATTCAAAGTAATAATTAGTTGTCTCTTATAATTATGTGTTGTCTAACTGTAATCGTTAAAGAATTTTGGAAACTGCACTAAAAAATTGTGTATATAGACATAATTTCAAAAATAATTATTTCAGGAAAATAAATTTTTTTAATAAGCAACTGGAGAATTACATTTTGTAAACATATTTTAAATTCTATGCACATTAGTAATAAAACCAGCGCAAGCATTTTAAAATAATTTTTAAAAAAAATTTAGTTTATAAACTAAGAATTAAGTATTCAAAAATTGCATTTTTTAAGTGAGCTGCCATGGGCGACATTTATTCGTTTGTACAAAAAGTTAAAAAAATTTGGATATTTAAATATAATAGAACATGATGTAATATATTTATTATAATCTGCAGCTATGAAAAACTAAAAACATACAACAAAACAAAATTAAAAACATACAGAATTTTTTATCAAAATTTGTAATTAACTTCTTACACTAGAGAATCTTATTTGACATTTTAACGAAAAGAATTTTCCTTTTCTGTTTTATATTTTAATATTGTTTTTATGAATTAATTTAGCTATTTAATCTTTATTCATAAATTTAATATTTAATACAATTACAATTAAAAAGAGTCAGAAAAGTTGATATGAGGAACTTATATACATATACAAAGTGATTCCTTATAGACTTCTACGTCAAAAGGGTCCTAACATCAACTATTGAAATATTAGGGACCTATAACTTCAAAGGCATAAGAACATCTTGATGAAATTAGATCCTATACGCTGCTTAAGGCATGCCCAGGCGTCCAACTGTTCACAACAAAACACATTTTTAAGAACTCAACTTTCTGTCTTTAATACTTAACTCTTCAACCTTTAAATCTTGGCTTAGAACCACTTATGGACCATTCAAAATATTCTTTACAGACGAGACTCTCTGGATTTGACAATTGCAGTAGTTGCTACTTTCGGTGAGTCCAGTGATTTTTACTTTTCATCTTTTACTGGATCCATGTACACAAGAACAACGATACATTAGTTTGGGGAAAATGAAATCCATTTTTTTTTCAGTCGATGTCTGTAGTGTTAGATTTTTCGTTAAGTATTGATCATACAATTTCAGTTATGTACTAGTTAGAAAGATCCTTTTTCACACTAATAATATTTTACTTTTTTTATTTGGTCCATTCATTTATAAGGTACAGGGAGTTAAAATTGGAAACCCACAAAGAGAAAATCTTCACAGCTTCTCTTTGATAATTGTGAAAATACAAGTCAGGCAGTTGAAAATCGGGAATGATATTTAGGGTAATGTAAGGATCTGGATCATGTAATTTTGGTTTCATTGGTTCTATTCAGGTATATGTGATGTTAAAGATGCACTCACCGTCGAAAATATGAATAAAAACACAAAAATGTCCATAGTTGACCAACATGTTAGCTGTCTAGAAACTGAAAGATCAGCCACAAAACAATTTGAGATCATTAGCACAAACCTCATAAGAAATATGAAAATAAAGCCTTAAAGCTCACGTTAAAATAATGGATTTCTTTTTTTACAGACCTAATACATATACGGCATACCTAGAAGATACTAAATAAGATATCCTCAATTAATGTGTGCAGAGAAAATAATCAAAATCCTAGGTCACATAGAAATATTTCAAGTTGCAATTTGTTCCAGATAAGATTACTTAAAAAATTAATAAAAGAACCTATTAAACAAACTACAAATGTCATCAAAAGAAATATTTTTACAGGTGTTTTTATTGCTTCATGTCATGGAGAACAAAAACATTGCTGAAAACACAAACTGTTTAAATTATTAAAGCGGTAAGAATTTTTTTTTAATTAAAGGCAATTTTCCTTATTTAAAAATATGTTGGAAAAGTCGTCGTAGGAATTCAAGTAAAATGTTTTTACTTATATTTCTATTTTCAACACAGTATTCAGTATTTTTTCCATGTTGTCACGATTGTTACCTATTTAATTTTTTTTAATGTTATGTAAGTGATGTTAATATTAAAAAAATAACTGTGTGAAGAATCAATCATTCAAACTAAATTACATTTTCATATTGTTTCTTTCCCAAAATCTTTTAAATTAATCGTTTATTAAATGGTTTTGTTTAAATATAGTAAACACTATATTGAAAAATTATTTATTCAATGAAATTCATGAAATGGATTGAGAACTCATGAAAACATTTACATTTTGTTATTTTTACTAAAAATTGCTTATTAATTTCATTTAATTTTAAAATATTTTTTTAAATATTTCTAGAAATGAGTTCTAGAATGATTCTCAATACAGAAATATTAAAAAAACTTTTTTTTTAATATTTCTGGGATTCGATATAGAATACACTCATTTGAAAAAAATTAAAAATATTATACCTTGATCATTGAACAATGAGTAAAAGTTTATAAACGGGTACCCCGTGCTTTTTGGTAATATTTTATCGCCAAGATCTGAATAACAAAATGGCTACTACACAAAAGCTAAGCTAAGTTAAAATTAGGCTTTTTTTCACAATTTTTATCATAATACATAAATGACTTAAATTAATCAGACATCTCTTTTGATAATTTAGTATAACTAAAATAACTAAGAATTTTCATATTTTTATAGAATAAGATCTTCGTAACTTACCATGGTTACCAAAATTGAAAATCATAGCCCATATTTATCTCCAACCAAAAGGTAAACAATTTTACACAGAACCCGATGATTGCGTATAACATTTATTTATTCATATTTTATAAATTGTATAAAATCTTTCATTCGTTATATTCAAATAATCATATCCACACTTTATTTCAGCAAAGTATATTTTTATCAGACTATGCGCTTTTAATAGAGTAACAATAAAACTTCCATTTAGAATTTACAGACTTGTGGGTATTTTATAAAAAAAATACTAATTTTAATTAAAATTTCATTCAAAATAAATATTTGAAGCAATTAACTTTTGTCAGTATTTTTATGTACATCATTACTGTTTACATACTAATGAAAATCTCTATAACTTTTTTCTTACCAGTTCAGTTTATAAAATTTTTAGTAAGGTAATTAGGATTAATATAATACAATAGAAATGAAACAAAATATTTCCTTTAAAAATATGTGGATGCATCTTGCTTGGAAAAAAGTGCTTAATCTTATTAATTAGTGCACAAAATAAAAAGTATAACTTCTGTTTTCAGCTGTTAAAGGCTATATTATTTATGCTGTTAAAGGCTATATTATAGAATTATTTATGGAGTATATAATTAATAACTTTAATTTGAAGAAAGGAAAAGAATTCTTACAATTAACCATTTAAATAATTTCTACTACTATATACCAGGTACATAATTTGTTATAGCATACAATATTGAAACTTTAAATGAATTATGAATAGGAGATTGAGTTACTATTTCTGACACAGAGTTCAAAAAATCAATTTTATCAACTAGCAGTTATTTATTAAATCCACACATACATATTCACATTTATATGAATGTATTTGTTTTTGTATATATATATATATATATATATATATATATATATATATATTACAGTAGACGTTCTTTTTTACGCATAAATAATTTACGCATACTCATAATTGTCCTAAAAGTGACTACTTAGGTCCCTAGCACGGTCTTATTCACGCAATGATAATTTTAATTTGAATTTACGAATGAAATTTTTAAAAATCTGTACTCTGCAAACTCATTTTTTTACATCCTTCATGTGCCTAGTTTTTTTTTTTTTTTATTTATTTAATTTTTTCATTTTTTTCTTATTTTATGTCTGAGTAGCTTTGATCAATGTTTTTATTGGAGAGGAATCGTAAATCGTACAGATTCTGTATACTTAATTACTCTGCTGATACTGAAATCCCAATTTTTTCGAAGTCATTCATGTGTAATTTCTTCCCCTAATCTAATTTCGGTCTTACAGCCCACGCATCACAGTACAAACAATAGTTTCAAGTGTAAATATCTTAAGACATTTTTGCAAGGAGTGATCGTGTCTTGGAATCGTCTCATGAAATTGACATTTAAGGCACAATGCATTTGTCAACCATTGCTTAGAATAATGTTGAAGAAAAAAATATCTTAATCATTTTGACAAGCAGCTTTTATTAAAGAAAATATTCGAACTGAAGAAATAAAAAAATACATTTATCTGGTCACTGGACAGAAGAGGAGTTGTTCAACCATGAAGATCGACTAAGAAATCCACTGCTGCCGTAAATCAGTACCAGGAGCCAGGAGTTCATGAATACGGATTCAGATCTAATTTGATCGCAAGAAGTATCGGTTGATAAAGAACATAATGAATAATAATGAAAAAAAATTTACAGATATCAAACTAAAAAAAATAATAATGAATGGCTAATAAGAACGTGAATGGCTAATAAGATTGGGATATTTTTTAGAAAAATACTTTCCTAAATCTAAAAAAAAATTTTGGAAAGTGTATTTTTAAAAATGTAAATTCAAAACAGAATTCACCTAAGTTTTCATCAATAAAATAAAAATAAGAATTGCTTCTAAATATGAATTTTATTTTACACTATTTTTATATAGAGCATAATAAATAATTAAAGCTTAATTTCTACATTTTGAATTAATTTATTGCACAATAGATAATATTATATTCTACTTATGGGGTGATGAATATAATTAATATTTAAATTATGATATCAATAAAAATATCTATTTTTCTTAGACTCTTTTTATTTCAATGACACTACTACAACTTACACTTTCTCAAAGATTATTGCAATATTCTTGAAATGTGTTTCTAAAAATCAAACACTCGATTTCAAGAATTATTTTCAAAAACCATTGAGAAAAAAATATGCAGTGAAGAAAAATTTAAATTAAAATGTTTCTCAATTGTTTATGGCCCTCACTACTCATCTGTTGTGATTTTTGAAAGAAATTGAGGCTGTGATGAAAGTAATGAAAGGCGGAAGCATATAAGAGAACATTAATTTCGTAAATGTGAATTCTAAGAAAAATAAAAACATGTATACTCATGTAAATGGAATATATATATATATATTATAAAAGGTAACTAAAAATTTTAAAATAATGAAAGAAAAGCTTTTTTTTAAATGTGAATACAAATTTATAAAATACACGTTACATTAACAATTAATTTAGAGAAAATATTTTATTTTAATACTATATATAATAAAAATATTGTACAAACTAAAAAGGATATAATGTCGACACAATTTTATCAGTAACTTTAATCAATTAATGCTGAGTAAAAAAAAGAATTAATTAAAATAGTGAAAAATAGCAATGCAGCTTGGAATTTAAGTATCCAAAAGGTCAAGAAATCTATAGGACACGATAAAAAAATGCAGATGAACTATCCGCGGAATTTTTTTAATAAAATTTACAAATGGAATAAAATGTTTTCTATTTCCTCTCCATGACGTAAATAGGGTTGCTAAAATGAACTTACTTCATATTTCTAGTTATTCTGGATCTATGTGAAGTATTAAAAATACCAGGTTTCTAGATAAACAAGAATATCCACCAAAAAATCACAAAATTCAAAATTTTGCAAGATGGATTATGCGGTCGTTGAACCAAACATATAATGGAAAATGCATTAAATAACTTAATCTCTTTTTTATAAAAAAAAAAAGGATAACTGTGTGTGTGGAATGAACATTAAGAGTATATTAAACTTGTTAAATTAAATCCCCTGCTGAACTTACAAATAGGAACATTTTTGTATGCCTCATGATTTTGAAAAAAACAGAAACATCTTTATTACTATTCCATTAATAATGCAAGGAAATTTTAGTTATATTTCAACTGTATATGCGATGTCTCTATATTTTAAATTTCCAAGTCGGTTTGCTATTCATTTTGCGCTATTCCCAATTCCCACAATCACCTAAAAATTCGATAAATCTTCAGCAAATTAATTGCTACAAAATTTAGGTTTACATATTAGAAGATTTATGTTTATGAATCATTTTTGTTAAATATTGTATGTTTTAATGTGTATAATAAAATTTATTTGTATGTAAAATTCTATAGATTTTTATGTATTAGTTGTACGCAAACATCTACAGAATTTTACATGCAAATTAATAATTTAAACAAAGTATTATATATGAATATCGATCACACCCAACTATTTTTTTAGTAACTTAGTGGTTAGAAACATGTGATACGAAATTTTCATCAAATATTCTCCTTCGGTAGATATAAAAATAATAGGTTACTAGATAATTGTTAATCTTAAAATTAATTAAAATATTGCCAAATTGAAAACAAAAAATAAACTATTAATTACAGTTGGAAAATATTTTTTAAATTGAAAAACAAAAACATTTAGCATTTATATATTATAAAAAAACAAAATATAATAATAATGTTTATAAAAATACAAAATAATTTACTCTTGTTAGATGCTAGCTCATATGTTATCATGTCCCTTGAATACTGATAAAAATAATTTGATAGGAGGTTGCGTTTGACTTTTCACAGCTATATTCATTCAGCCACAAATATAACGCAATAAATGAAAAATATAAATGTTATTATAAAATTAAACATTAAAATGTTTTTTTTAAATAATTTATAGTATATCTGGTTTTCCATTACTTCTAAATGAAAGTCTTAAGCATTTCATTTTTAAATTGTTTTAAAATTAAAAATACTTGCAAATATTTTGGGTATAGTATATAGAATGAGATATATTGAAAGTGTTTTACGTAATTGACCTATAAAAATTCCATAGAAAAATTAAAGAATGTTGTTAAAACGTGATATTATTTGTCTTTTTTTAATTATTTCTAAAGCTAATAGTTATAAATATAAAAATGATAAAATAAGCAGAATAACGTTATATCCCTTCTACGAGGAAATAACATTACACTTACATTGCAAAATCTGGAAATACCAATAATTAAGAAAACTGACCGAGTCTTTGATATAAATATTGATATGCTTATTGCTATTGATTAATAAAAATTAAATGCTATAGAATTTAGTAATAAGAACTTTTGACCCGGTCGACGAATGAATGGTTAGTGTTCTTGATTCTAGGTTATTGGTTCCGAGTTCGTATTCATGTTCGGGCATGGCTGCTCCTTTTTGTCGCACTTTTTCCTTGTACCTACTTCTGTGGTTATGAATGAAAAAAGCCTACTCTATAAGCATGTTTGTGGTGGTGTGATATGAGTAATGCTGCTCGACTCCATGACTTGCTTCACAGATGCTTCCCAGGTATAAATGAGTAGTAATTTCCGGCCTTGTTGAGGCGAAGAGTTAGTCCAACAGTGCCTGCAATTAGAAAAAAAAATAGTTTTGGTGTTCAGTGCCTTCATTAGCAAACTTAGTCTTCAAATAATTTATTCGGATATTTATCTATTTATTGAAAAGTTAATTAAGAAGACAGGAGAAAATATAAATTAGATTTGATAATAAAATGCAAACAAATATATTTTTCATAGAACTTATTTTATTTTTGCCTTAAATACCTAAGTTTGGGAACATTATTTTTTTCATAAAAACTATATGACTAAAGGTTTACGTATTTTATCTTTGTTTAAAATTCCCAATTTTTAAATACCTAATTTCAAAATGATTATTTGAAGTAAAGTATTTAAATCAAATTTTATCTTACTATATAATTTTGTTTCATTAAGCAGATCAATAAAACTTGAGAGAGTTGGAAAATGTGCTTTATGATTTTGTGAATAAAATATACAGCAAATTTTCAAATTTTTTTTTTAATTATGTTTTCTTTGTATACCACTCTTATTTGTATTTTATTATAATAATATATCATTATAAGTTATTACGAAGATTATAATTACATATTGTTACGGCAAATGTATTCTTACGGAAATAATTCATAACGGCATAAAAAAAACTATGTATAGCGTCATCGTCTGGTTCTCGCGCAGTTCAACAAACATAAAAAAGTGGAGTTGTTTAATTTTATTTTATTTTATTTAATTTGATTATGTACATGTAAAATGAAATGCTATTGGAATTTCTAACTGAATGGTCTAAAAAATTACTTTCTT
Source organism: Latrodectus geometricus (assembly GCA_026290005.1). Lineage (NCBI taxonomy): Eukaryota > Metazoa > Arthropoda > Arachnida > Araneae > Theridiidae > Latrodectus > Latrodectus geometricus. Next base: position 426,484 of record JAPDSC010100964.1, on the reverse strand, counting down.
TATGACATATTAAATATTTTTTTAATTGTTTTTTAAATATTTCTTATTCATTTAATTTTTTTACCTTTTGAGCTTACATTTTAATCTATGTGTTCATAATGTATATTTAATATTACCTAAATCAATGCATAGATAAATTTGCATGAAATGCATTATTTAAATGGCTTGAACTCAAATATCTTAGATATGGGCTTCTTTTTCTATTAAAATATACTGATTATAAACTTGTGAGGAAAAGGTTTTTATTTCTACGAATAATATGGTAAGAAAAATTTGCTCATTTTTAGTTTTTTAGAAATTATTTTATGATCACTTTTTATTGATTATAAGAATTTTCGACACTATAATCATAAATGACATATGGTACGAAATAAAAAAAGTATGAAAATAACCCTTTTTGTTTTAAATGTTTTTAAAATATATAATTTTATTTCAACTGATAACATTGCTTCATGAAACATTAGCAACTTTTATTTATATTTATTTCTATGGCTTAAATAATAATGTATAAAACTATTGCCTCAATATTTAAATATAATGGTAGCTCATATACACTTACTTTTAGGTGATATACAATGCTATTAAGTTATTAATAAGCTTTGGCAAGGATTTATTTCTATACTTTTTGTTAAATAATATCATTGAACCTCATTTTATAAAATTATAGAAAGTCATTAATATAAAAGCACTAAAAAAATATTCATATTTTTTACATTACACAGACAATACATGTGATACATTTAAGAAATTACAAAATTTGTTAAATATTATTTTATTTTGGAATAAATGTAAACAATATTATATATATATATATATATATATATTAAAAATAACTAAACTTAAGCTTATAATATATTCCCTTGCAGAAATATCTTTTTAGATATGCATTGCAGTAATTTAATAGTTTTATTGCCACCCTTTACATAAATGGAAAAATAATATTTCTGAATTATTGCCTTTCGAAAATATTTATTTTCTTTTCGATCCCCATTGGAAGTGGATTTTGAAATAATTTCAATATTCCGCATTATGAGAGTAGAAATAAGAAAATCACTGAAATATTTTTTCTGAAGTACCTTTTTATCACTTTTGATATGTATAGATCAAAAGTGATCAGTCTCAAATATGATTTTGCAATCAGTCTCAAATATGATTTTACAATTTTATAATGTTTATTGGTGATTAAAATAATAATCATTTAATAATTTATAATAGTCAAGTCATTTTCAATATATAAAAAGAATAAGGAAAGAGAAAAAAGAAAAATAATTTTATTTCAATTATATTATAATAAAAATTTAAATAAAATTTACGACATTGATTCATTTCATATATTATTAATTATAATCAGTATTTTTGCTTAACTTTTAGTTATGATGGCCAAATACAATAACAAGAATTAATTTTTTAAATCCATAATTGATTGTTTGAAAAGTATGCGTAACAAATATTATTTCAAATATTTCATTGGGTTTTTCATTTTATATTTTAATTCAAAAAATAAGTAACTGATATTTAACTTGTAAATTGAATATTTTATGCAAATAAATATAATTTAAGTGATGAAATTAAATAAATTGTCATATTTGTTTATTGAATAGAATAATTATTGAAATTAAAAGAATACTAATCATTGTTTTTGTTTAAAATATCATCAATGTTTTATGTAATTCACATTTATCTCGTAGATTACATTAATAAATAAGATTAATCTAAATTTGCATCACTTAAGGATTATTTATATTTATAACAAATTATATTTGGATTTATTTATGAATTTTAAATTTAAATGATGTAAATGTTATATTTTTCCGCAAATATATGACTAAATAAAAATTACCAATTATTGATATTTTTTTAACAAACCATCAATTTTGGACATAATAAAGAAACATTCATCACGTAAATTCAATATTTTATTTAAAAAAGTAAATTTAAATTGCTTTATAAATGAACATTTTAATTAAACAGAAAAACAGATTTTTAGAAAAAAATTAAAAGCTGATTTTTTTATTGATACTTTTTATTTTAAAATTTAAAGAGTATAAACATTATATTCTTTCACATGCTTAGATAAAAAAAACCAGAAGAATGAAACAAATTTCTATAAAAGGAAATAATTAATCAACGCTTATATCATAATTTTTGTATTTTATGTAAATAAATGTGATGAAATAAAACTTTTTTCTCTGGTAAATTTAATAAAAAACATAATTAAAATTTTTATTATATATAGTCATTTAATTGATTAAGTATTAAAAGTTCAATAAAACTTCTTAGAACTTTAATTGATTTTTATTTTTTACACATTCACATTATTAATTAAATATTTTAATGAAACAAAAAATTTCCTATGAAATAAAATAAACATTCCTTTCTTTGAGAACACATTAAACCGGAGTTTAATAATAAATTAGCTATGACATTAAAAAAAACTTATTTCCCATTATATTCAAAATTAATGATTTAAAAATTTTTCTGAAATGCTTTTACACACATAATAAGATATTTATTTAAACAGAAAATCTAACCAAATTTCCATTAAATTTTTTGCATTTTTACTAAAACATTTCTCTTAAAAATTCGTTTTATTAAAAAAAACTCAATTATTATATGAAAGATAGAATGAGAAATTGGTCTTTTCTAATTGTATTTAAAATTAATTGCCTTAGATTTGTTTAGTTCAATTATTAAGAATATTCATGTATACTTTGAAATTTTATAATAGTTTATTCAGTAAATTATGATGCCTAATGGCCAAGGTTCACCATGAGCTTAGTGGTAAGAATGAAAATTCTCGAGCTCGATTCCTGCCACTGCTAAACAATGTAAAATAGATGTTGGTTTCTGTTTGCACTTGTTTTCTTGGTTTCCCCCTTGGAAGTTATCTGCGTTTTAACCTTAAGACACGTGAGTTTTGCTCACTGTCCGAGTATATGCCTTCCGGAAAGCAAATATGCGTGCGATAGTGGTTAAAATTACTTACAAAAGCCTTTGGCTGTTAGGCAATTCTTAGCGCAGACTGAAAGATGCGATAACCTGGGAACTCACTGAGTTTTACTGGTAAGTCATAGCTCTTTGGAGCATAAGTATCCCATTCGACACCAGCCATTATTCAGCAACTTATATGGATATTGAGCTTTTATCTTTTGTATGCAAATCTAAGGTATTAGGTGCTTGGGAGATTACAGGTTTTCTTCATTTGTGATACGTGAATACTATTTATTATCTACGACAATTCAATTATGTGGTGAACGTTAAAATCTCTTTCAGCAAATTAGGCAGCTCACTAAATGATGTCAAAAGTATTGGCTTATAGTACTCAATATTCTGCCCGAAATATTCTACACAATTTTACTTTCACATTTACGAAAACTTACAATTACGATTATTTTAATAATATTTACATACATTTCTGTATAATAAAAAAATATACAATGAATTTCGGGAAATATTTTGCATTAGTCTTACTTGAGGGCTAAATTACAATAAGATTTAAATTTTTTATTCATTATCATTAACAACCAAAAATTTACAAGTAAAATGATTTCAACTGAAACAATTTCTTGAATTATTTAAGAACTAATACTAGCCATATATATATTTGATCAAACTGTAAATATATAAAATACTCTGATTAACAATATATTATATATATTTCCTTAAAAAAATCAAAACATTTCAAAAGTACTAGTACTAGGAATGTATATAACTCAACAAATTTTAACTGCAAAAAGTAAAGTTGCATTGAATATATATTTCCCACAAAAATTCAAAATACTTAAAAAATGTCAGCACTAGGAGTATATAAATTTAACTACAAAAAATTTACACAAAATATTTCTTTTAAGAATACAATCAAAAATATAAATTCAAAATTTGGCTTAAATATTTAATCAACAAGAAATGTTCAACATATTTAGCAATAGAGAGATTGACAGTTTTAGTTAATCAAATAGATATAAATAACTCTAATAGAGTAGTATTAAATATTCTTTCAAACAAATTTAATGTTTGGAGAAATGACAGTATGCTTTTCTTCATGACATATTTTAAAAATAAATAAAAGAAAACTTTATTTTTAAACATAATTTGTAATTATCATAAGTCTCTTCTAACACGAAGTCCGTTATTTGATTAAATAATGAATCTACCGCTGACTTAACAGAATCAGTTAAAAAATAGTTTTAATCTAAGATTATTTGGTTGAATTACATAAGTAACATGTTAAAAAAATTTTAATTTGCCAATGTGAAAAATTCGCTGAACAAATATATATTTTATTCAAAAATATATTTTGAAAACTTAAATGTATGTTCTTTAAGATTGTTCTTTACTGCTGCATAGTATTAGCTAATTTTCTATTTGTTTCCTTCATTTCAAATCTTCAACATCATTTAAATATCTAGTAATGAAGGATTTAAAATTCTTTCCGTACATGCGACATTTCTTTTTGATTTGCAACTGATTTGTAATTCACAAATGTCTTTTTAAATTCCTTTTTCCTGCATTTCTTTTTTTAACGACAGTTAAATAGGAATTCTATTACAGGTGTACATTTGCTAACTACTGTGAAGGCATTTGAGGAGAAAAGCAATGTTACTTTTTTCTAAATTGTCATAAAAATGTTCTTAAATAATGTTTGGCTTGTTTTACATTTTTATTTCATTTCGAAAGTAATGCAAGTTTAAATTACTTTTTCAGTTATCAAATAAGATCTATGAGCAAAGCAATTTGATCATATTATTATATTTGAAATGCCGAACATAATCCAGAACTATTTAAATTAAAAATATAAGCAACATTTCCTAAATTCAGTGATAGTTCTTTTAACGTTTAACTAGAATTTAAAAATTATTGCTTTTGATAGAACAATAACTTTAGTGAAAAATGTAACATGAAATATTCAACAAAACTTAATTTTTCAGAAAAAAAAACAAAATAAACTTTATATTTTTAAAGATACTTACCAAATCAACTATTGGTGGTTTTAAAGACAATTACTTTTCTGGTGTAAATATTTAATGATATAAAAGTAACAAACCAGAATGAATGTAATAAATTAACAGTTATTACTATATTGCACTTTAGATGTCACAGACAAAAGTTACATAATAATTATTGCTTAGGTTTTAAAATTTTAGCTACAAAATGATTTGCATCTAATTTGATAATATTCATTATTAAAATTCTTATAAAACACTTTGCGTCACTTGAAAATCCTTTTTATGAAAATAAGAAAACTTTTTGCATAAAAGTTAAATAGTCCACTGTAAATTTTATTATTTAATTATCTATAAAATGTATTTGTCTGCAACTATCTTTACGTCTTACAAAAGAACTTTTGATACATACGATACTGTTTTGGCTAACGTCATGGTGTTTAAAGTATATTTACTTAATTTCATGTAAATGAATTTGTTATTGAATTCAATTACTCTTACTATGTACAAAGTTTCATAACAAAAATATCACTCGATGAATTATGATCATAATATGCTGTATTTAATTAATTAATTAAATAAAAATTAAGAATTGACTTTAATAGAACGCATTTTTAAGGCTACATCAAAATAAGTTTACAAAATTTCCACAACATTACAAAGCGATATAAAACTATTTTTTTTTGGTAACGTTTTAAAGATAAACTGAAAGAAAGAACACAAAATGCTCTTTCCAAAAAAGCTTCACTTGTGAAGCTGACAAAATTTAATGTCAAAATATCATCCTTCGTAACACAAAAAGGATATTCAATCTGTAAGGCAAAGTTTATTTTGCCCGCATGAAACAGAAGCAATTCTAAACTTTAAGTAAACAAAAACTGCAATTGTTACTTTCCGTAAAAAATATGCCCAGGGATTCTACTGAATTTCTATTCGTGTGCTGGCGTTGATTATAATATAAACAGGATTTCTAGCTTCAGCAACGAAAACTGATTTATTCAACTTGACGTTTTTTGCATTATTATGAAAAAAAGAATATTTGAATACAACCTTAGATAAATACAAATCATATATTCTTAGTACAAATCCAAATTCTGTGTTTTGTTACCCCCATTTCTCCAAATAGTTTCTTATTTTCTTAAATGATTTTTTGTAAGTTTGTAAAGAAATTTATGTGTGCATATTATTTTGAAATAAGATATTTCATTAAATACACATAAAAGTGCCTCCTTAAAAAGCAACTTTTATAAGTTTCACAATATATTTAATGACATTTCATATAGAAATTTGATTTTTAAAAAGAGGAAAACATCCAATTTTTAATAATTATTTACATAATATTATAATAAAAATTATAAAAAGTACAATATTAACTTTCCAATTTATTTATGTATACACTTTAACAAAGTTATTTATTCTCTTAAGCAAAATTATTCAATAATTAAACAAAATAAGTGCAAACAGTTGTGATTACACTATTTATTATATTTTTATTAATTTTTCTTCTTAATTTTAATATAAAATTTAAGACTTTTTTATTTTTAAATGTGCACAAATCACCAATCATATTTATTTTATTCTTATTTTAAGGTAAGTATAAAAAAGTTGATATTTTGAAAAGAATGTCAAGAAATTTTAAAGCTTCAATAGCATTCCATTTACACTCAAAAGATAAAAAATTTACGATTTCTTTTCATTCCTTTAAAATAAATATCGTCTTCATTTTTAACTTAAAATAGTAATTTCAAGATAATAAAATACTGGCAAGTAAGGAAAATTTAACAAAGTATTCTCCACGGAGATTTTTCTTACCGGTATATATATACTCATTTAAAGGAGTAATTTCAGTACTAGTTAATATAAATAAAAAATCAGTACCGCTTCTAACCAGTGCTCAACAGATATACCTGTGAATAAGCGTAGTGTGTATGACTTTACTATAAGTTCATTTATAAAATAAATAAAACCAAAAACCAGAAGATAAGTTACCTCATTATGTGATGGTTATAATGCGAAATATAAATAAAGCAGAATATCAAAATTAAAATCTTTTTCATTCATTTCATTTCACACTTTATAGACTTGGAAACTTTTTTTATTCAATAAGACTTCATAATACGCCTAAGAAATTTCAATAGATCAAAATTTCTGGTAGTAAATGTTCAAATTATAATAAAATTTTACAAATTAAAAACTACAATGTCATCTTTCTGAAAATTATAAAGAAATGTATTTATTATCCACTATTTCTAATACTGAATGTCTATAAGAATGTTACTTTAGCATCTAGAGTAGATTTAGATATCATCATGGTTATATAGACTATTTATAACTCTTTCAGAAACAACCTTAATAAAATAAAAATAATTAAGATGAGCTGAGATTTGTTTTATTTTTTGAGCTTTAAAATATTTTTTATTGGATATTTATTAATTAGTTTATAAAATTCATATTATTAAAATTAATTGCTATGAAATCAATCATAATAAAATATAATCTTCACACATTGCTTAGTGAGCATTTTTGCAACCTCTAATTTAAACTTTCATAGATAAAAATTATATTCTTTCAGTACATTTATGAATTTGTATTAATGTTTTGAAAATTTTACAACTTTATAAAATATATATTATAATCGAAACATTTATGATAGAAATATTTATTAATATATACAATCACCTTTTCATTTCATTTTTGTAGTTTTTTCTTTTCACATTTTTTTCAACATACATAGATACAAAGTCAATTTCTGTAAAACATTTTTCCTTAGTTACACTAATAATGAATATGTATATTAACTGATAATTTAGAAAACTATAAAAAATATTATTATTGAAGAATCCCTGTATAGAAATATTAATTGAAATTACATTTATTCAGATAGCAATTGTGTAAAAATATTGATACATTATTTTCAATGGCAAACTGTATCTTGAATGCGGTAATAAATTGTATTTTCCTTGCCGAAAAAATAACTGATGAAAAAAAGTAAAACGAATATGAATTAACTTATTCCAGCTTCAAATAACTTAAAAGGCAAACCATTGAAGGAAAAGTGCCCGTCATTGTAAGCAAATTGTAATTAAAATTTTATAATTAAAAACACATCTACAGAGATATTTTATGAAACGGAAAGTCACAGGGTCATCATATAAATACGTAAGTGGATTCAAGAATATTTTTAACTGCACAGATTTCAATTTAATATTAAAATTTAATTGTCATATAATATTTCTAAAAATAACAAGATTTATCATTTTATTAAGTAATTTAAAGAAAGTATTATTATGTTTTCATTTACATTAATGTAGTTATTGAATAAATTTTACATTAAGAAATGATCATTTAAATTATGGGATGTATCGAAATTATTAATCTTTTTCGCGTCAAACTATCTAAAACATTAAATAAGTATGATCATCATCAGTTATACTTCAGCTAAGCCATTTTTATAAAAATCACCTGTTCATTTTGGAGATCATAATTTTTGCCCTAAATCATTAAAATCCATCAAAAAGACAAGCTATTGGCTTGGAAGCTATGAAACGGGTCTTTTCTGTTTAGTCAGTTTCAGCTGCGACTGAGAGAAATACATTGTAACTTGCGCTCACTATTTTTATTTATAAAGCTTAAAGGTATTCTTCTTACTCGTTTTGTACAAATTTTTCTTGTTTGTATCCCATTTTTATTTTATTTATATCCTAAACCAGATGGAAACAAAACGCGATTTACATCTACGCTTTTTGTACGAGTTTAAATTAAATCTTACATCAGCTCAAGCTTCAAGAAATATTAATCAGGCATTCGGATATAGATCCACCAATGAAAAAAATGCTCGATATTGATTCCAAAAATTTCGTTCTGGCAATTTGAGTATCGTCAATGAGCCTCGAGGAAGACCACCGTCCCATATTGATCACGAGGAATTAAGGAATCCGATCCACACACAACTAGTTGAACACTTGGGTCTAAACTAGGAACTAGTCATACAGCTATGTAAAAACATTTGAGAGCAATAAATAAAGTCAAAAATTTGGACTCATATATGCCGCACGAATCCACGCAACTGCAGATGATCGACCGCAAAAGCAAGTGCGCATCTTTGTTGCTTTGTAATGCACGATTGCCATTTTTTCATCAAATCATCACTTGTGGAGAAAAGTGGATTTTGTTTGATAATCGAAAACGATCAAGCCAATGGGTAGATAAGAATACATCCACAGAACAAACAAAATGAAATTTTATCACATCCTCCTTATTCACCTTATATTTCACTGACCGATTATTACCTTTTTCGTAATTATGAATTATTTTTAAGTAAAAAAAATACGATAACCAAAATGATATCATAAAAGACTTTGAATTCTTTACTAATTCTAAAAATAAAGACTTTTACCAAAATGCATATATGATTTGCCCTATCGTTGGTAAAAAGTTGTAGATGCCAATGGAGATTATTTCAATTGAATATAATAAATAATGAGAAAAATTGCGCGTTTCGTTTTTTACTTTCATTCAACGCCTGTTTCATAGTTACTAACCCAATATTTAGAAAAATATAAATATCTTCAAAACAACAGTGAACCTAAATAAATATAAATGCTCAAATTCTTGGATCTTTAAGTAAGTAATGATACAAATATATTTACGTCGTCGTATATGCACTATATGGTCACTATTTATAAAAGTAATAAGTGCTTAAAGAATATTTAAGAGGTTTTAAATGTACTTGAAATCTATTCAACTTGTTTAATATAGGAATTATAAATCTACAGTAAATACTGATCGTATGAAACGCTTATTGTTTAAAATAATTTTAGAAATGAACACTTTAAATAATATAACTCTAGCTTTTGAATAATGCAAATTTTTAAACAAGCTTACATTCATTAAATAAATTATGCTAAACAATATAGTAATTATATCAATTTCTGTCGGAAGTATTTTTCCTCATTCAATACCTTTTTAAATCCCTTTAAATAATCAATGTTTTTAATCTTTTTTAATATATTTTCATAGGTTTTACTTTAAGAATTAAAGAAAGTGGTATCTGAAATATCAGTACGAAAAATGATGGAACTCCAGTGACTCAATAATTACACGCGATTTCCCTTTAAAATCAGCAAAGTAAACCATCATTTGCAGAGGTTAATGATTGCGAGGGGGACTACATAGTCCTTCAACGGGTTGCTGGATCTCTATGGGTTTCGGTACGTGTTAATGTTAATCTGTGATGCCAAAGTCCTTCCGTTAGTATGGTGTGGATGTGGAGAGGAGTTTTGCCAGAACACATGTGAACTTGTTCTTTGTCTATGGTTCAAAAATTAATAGGTGAGTATTCCAAACCAGTTAAATTTAAAGTACAGTCCAGAGCTCACCATAACCACTATGTATTTATGTATGAAAAAATATGTATAATTTTAAACTCATATAATTTAGTATTCATGCTTTAAAAATGACTTTACAGAAAAAAGTTTAATTGATCCTGTGAAGTCGCTTAACAGGATTTTTACCGGATTATCTAATCATATTTATAGAAGTGAAATTAATAAATTTATAAGTGGAAATTATCAATTAATATTTAATATATTAATTTAAAATTATTTTTTAATTTCATATTATAGTTTATAAATTATAAACTTTTTAATTAAAATTATTATAAAAATTTATAATCTTAAAATGTTTGACGGGCTCATACACAGAAATCAGTAATAATCTTAATATCTTAAATAAATAAGGAAGAAAGGGGAAAATTATTTTGTGCTGTTAACTTTTCTCTTCCAATACAAACTCTAAATTACTCACAAACATGAAAGAGAAATAAATTAAATTTTAAAGTATTTACTTTAAACTCATGAGAACTTTTATATTCCTGATTATAAGAGCTTTCAAATATACTTTGAAATCTCACGTAATCTAAAAGGAAGGAGAAAATGTATTTCAATATATATGGTAATGCAATCAACACATAAATTCTATGCTACTCATCTTTGAAATGCAGTAGAGAAAAAAATAAAAAGTAAATGGATTCTCTTAACAGTAATGTCAAGGAAAATTCAGAAGCAAATCATGAAATTTTTTTTATTAATTAAAAATAATTTCCTTTCCTAGTAAATTTTAAAAACTGTAGAAATTTTAGATTACTTTGAAACTTTTCTTTTTATAAAGAATTCAGTACATTGAGTAAAGTTTTATTATATTTTTTAATCTCAATTGCTATTTAACAAATACTTATTTTCAAAAAAGAAGAATTATTATGAATTTTTTCCAATATTTTATTAAATATTTTTTTAATATAAACTAAAATAAATTAAATATCAAAGGAATCTTATAAATTTTTCATTACAATTAAAAATTAAGGTATGAAGAAAAAAGATATTGAATTTCATTTTTAAAGTTTCAAGAAATTTAAGATTTTTAACATTAGGATATTTTAATTAGTTTTTCTAGGGATATTTTTCATTTTTATTTTGATGTACGTTTTTATAAAATGAATATTACATCCAAATATTCAACAACGCTCCTATTTTTTGTTTATTATATTATCTTTACAGAAAAAATTATTTTAAATCGTATATAAATATTAATATTACAAATTATTTTGTGATTTCTCTTAATGAAAATTCGAGAAATACTTTCCTTAAAAAAATATGTAATTTAATTAGTGACTAGTTTTATTAATCTGAACTAATACAATTAACTAGATAAACAAATAACACTAGATAAATTGCAAAAATGCATATTCGCAGCTTCATCTTCATTTTAAATACAAAAAAAAATTTATTTTCTCGGCTAATATTCGAGAAACATCTTGTCTCTTAATTTTAAATTACTCTATACTTAAAGTATAATTTAACTACCCCTTAAAGATGCAAACGTTACTAAATATTTTTAAGAAAATTTAATTTTTGCATATTTAAGGGTAAATTTTGTTCGATATTTTTATTTTTATGAAATGTTTTCTTTAAAGCAAATTCCTGCTTATAATACCAAAAATCCATCTATTTTTGTTGAACATTACTAGTAATCTTATAAATATTTCAAAATATCATAAAAATTAGCCCATTAAAATCAATAATTTTCATTATTTCACCATAAATTGGTTTATGAATTAATAAGAATCTGGGAAATAATTTCTTTGATTTTAAATAATATAGTACTAGTAAAAAAAATGACGGTCAAATTATGCTTGTAAAAAATAAGAAAAAGTCAAATCCCTACATTTCATATTGGAAAATATCAATCTATATTAATGAAACAGAATATATAGCTTCTACATTGATTCTATGAGATTTAATAAGAATTCACATATTTCGCACACACACAAAATATTTCTTGTGAATAAACTCACACTTTTTTTAAATAATAAAACCAATTTTTTAAAGTAAAAGTGCACTCTGTTTTTAACATTAATTCATAAACCTAGTACAAATAACATAGTATTCAGTTGATGAAATTATAAAATAAGAAAACTTTTCTGGCTTCTAAACAGGTAACACATCACTATAAAATTTACTTGTCAAATAACACATTAAACAAGGATCAAATGATTGAAATTATAACCTCAAGTAAAATGATGGCAAAAAAATCAATATTTGTTACTACACCATACACATATCATATTGTTGGTCTCTATTTGTTATGCGGGAGCAGCCAGGTGGAAGACTAGGTAATATAAAAGTAAGGACCAAGCAGAAGACTTTAGAGTGGTATTTGCCATGCCACTCTTAAAGGTATCATTTTACTTTAACAGTGGCATGGTACATTGAGATATAGACTTATTTAATATGCCCTAATTGCTACTTATGGTCAACATAATAGATTCACTTATTAGCTGCCTTCAGTTGCTATATCTTCAGTTAAATCGGGATTCGAACTTATTAGTTTATGATAATGTAAACGACGTCCTAACCAACCAAGCCACCGTGGCCTGCAACAAAGTCAGTAGTTAGTGTTGACGTCATTGTTGACTACAACCGTTTCCAAATGTCTTGGTGAAAAATTAATGATGTCTTGAATGTATACTTAGATTATAGCAGTACATGAAGCTTCCACTTTATGATTCCGGTGATCCCATTGGTTTCAACAGCTCTAGAGCTGATCAGATTACATATTCTTAGTTTGTTGATGGCCCTTTTCGTTGCCTTAAATACTGATGTTAAACATAAGCTCTATCCTACTTGTTATAAAAGCGGTGTCAAATAGGTTAGTTCCCAATACCTTCTTTTATGTATCGGAGATACTCGTAGTCATTACTGAGAAAAATTTCCTTAAGTTTCTTGATTTTGTGAGGATTGAGGAGCTAGTAGATCTGGTGTAGCAATACAAGACCAGAAAGGATTATAAAGAACAACAGCATGAACTAAATGTAGAAATTGTGAGAAATCAGTTTCCGTTAAATAAGAATTTAAATAAATTTCAAATTATCAAATCTAAAGATAATGACAAGAGAATTTATCTCTGCTGTACTCTGAATATACCAACATAAATTAATTTCTTGATTTTTTATTGTAACCAAAATTAAATTAGAACGAAATTATCACCTCATTTAATTCATTGGTATTATTTAAAATTGTATGAAAATCAATAACAACATACTAACGGTATTCGACTTCAGTATCAAGTAAGAAAACGTTTTTATAGACTTATTTTGATAAAAGGATAGACATTTTTAATTCTTTTAGATATATATTTTTAAAAAATATATCTCTCTCATAATATCATTATCTTTTATTCTGTTTTTGTATTTTTGGTTGTTATTACATTGCAATAATATAATTGTCTATTGTGAAAAACTTCTAAAATCAATTTGGAAAAATAATTAGTATTGTTCTCATAACTTTATAAGAGCATAAAACAAGATGTTTCCCGTTGTAAATCCTAAAATAAAGCACCTTGTATTGATTTTTAAAAAGATTGATTATTAAGGGCATGATGCATTAAGGGCTTGAAACATTCAGAGATAACCAGAAATTCTTCCCAAAACTCCCGATGATTGTATATGAAATAATGGAAACAAATCAAAGGTTGCTGACACCATATGATAGCATCTAAGTTAAGTCATTACATAAATAGTAAGAAGTGGGATTTGTAAAAATAACATATATATTTATAAATGTAAAATACAGATTTCCTAAATGTTCCATTACAATTCATGTAAAATATTTCAACTAGATATTATTTAATATTTATTACTTTCAACATAAATAACTTTTTATAATAACCACTTTTCATCATATTATGTATGAAAATCCGCTAATAATACTTTAAAAAACAACTCCTACGAATACACATATTTTAAAAGTAGAAAAATATCGATTTGACTTGACAATTAAGACAATTCCTTTTTGATGTAAAGTATAATATTTCCCCATAATTTTATCATGAAAAATTATAGAAAATTTTATAGAAAAATTATATTATTATATAAAATTATTATTATAGAAAAAAATCATTTGAAAGCAAATCACAGAACGAAATAGTCAATAACATTATATATATATATATTCAATATAATTTTTATATTGATATTTTGCATAATATTTCTAATGCAAAACAAAATTTGTATTATGTTAGCAGAAATAATTTTGAATGGTTACTAAGTGTAAAATTAACATTATATTTGCCTTTTCCAGTTAATTTATTTTAATAGAATAATCAAAAATGATAATTGGATGAATTTCGGTGACTTGTTTGAAAAATAGATCATGTATCAACAATATAATCATAGGCTCTATCACATCTTCAAGAGCTAAAAAATGATTTGTTTTTCAATTTTTACAGATTTGAAATTCTTTCACCTAACATGGATTATTATTTTTTATTATCTTTCTTTTTCTGACAGTTAAAAAAAGTTATGCAAAATTATAATAAATATTTTGTATCAGAGTGATGATTTCCAGCTCATAATCTCAATTAAGAAATTATCCAATATTTTTTTTATTATGTTAATTCTTCCGAACACACACACACACATGAGAAGAGAATATAAACCATAAATAAAAATAATCCGACTCCTAAAACAAATGTTTCTTGAAAATAACTTTACTCTATTCTTTAGAAGGTTGAATAAAAAAAATAATTTTACAAAAGTATTCATTTTGAAAAATTATGTTTTAATCACAAATTCAGTTATAATTTTAATGAAAATCATGTGAAAGAATACATTGAGATAAAATGTTTCTTCATAACTACTAATATTTCCATAATGAAAATGCTTAATTGTTACGAAATGTGAATATAAAAATAAAACGTATTTACTTTTGACATCTCACATTTTGAATATAAGAAAGTTCAAAGCAATTACTTAAACTTCTTAAGCAAAATTGTTAATGTTCCTTTTATTGTCTGAAACCATCATTCTTTAGATATTATTCTAGACTGTCTTCCTTTTATTCATAATAAAACGTATTATTTTCAATTGTATCAAGAACTCATTAAAATTAATGAGTTTTCTAACACGAATTAAAAAATAATTTAAATACAATTAAAATAAGAACATTTCAAAGAAAAAAAGGGAACTATTTGGAAGAATTCTTCTAGAACTGTAACAAATTAAAAGATTTGCAACAAAGAATGCATTGATTTTTTTTAAATAAGAAAAATATGTGCTTCTAGTTTAAAAGACTAAGAAATATAAGGAATATTTATAATAAAGTAAAAATTTAAATAAAAAGGGCATAATTTTTTCTTATTATATAAATGATTTATAATACTTAAAGATATTTTAATTAGAATATTCCCTTATATTTCTATACATTCATTTTATAAATAAATATTTTTTAATTTTTGAAATCAAAATTCACATCTAAAAACAAGTTACATAAAAAATTTGCAACTGCAAAAAGTATCCTAAAAACACATTTCGCTTTTATATGCAGACAGTGGACAGTGAAATCTTATGAAAATTGTATTCCTTAATTTTGCAAAAAAATGTGATTTTAAGGAATAATAATCATTTTTTAAAAATATTCACTATTTAGTTAGCTTACTTGTTAAAAAAATCTCTGTATCACCGTGAATTGAGATCTCATTTGCAGATTAGTAATAAAAATTGAATAAAATATAGAATGATTGAAATCTGCTTTTAGTTATGAAGGGATTAAATATTGAGCTCGGGACTCTCTTCATCATTTTCCAATTAGTAGTGTATGAAAACCATAAACATTTTCGTTGCAGTAGACAAAAACTGAAAAAATAACGAATATAATTGTTTTCGTTTTTTTAAAAAATAATTAAATTTTGAGAGTGTACTGCTAAAAAGAATCAAATATTGTACATATTTTCCCAGTCTTCAACAGTTGAATATAAATGCAAATTTTTAAGGAGAGAAACAACACCCCGCTATTTTTGAAGCGAGCAGAGTTCCTTAAACGTTAACATAAGGAAATTAAGCAACTTTGCAATTCAAATAAATTTAAATAAAAGTTTCAATTAGTTATATATGCTGTAAGAAAAATTTCAAAATAAAACATACCTTAAGTCTCAAATTTGCTACAGGCCATCATTCTGACATAAGCTATATCCCAATCTCTGATTTCGTTCTCAATTTAATCCTGAGAAAAATAAGTCAATGACATGGAATAAGAATTTTATTTATATAGAGTTCTCATGTTAGCTTAGTTTTTAAGAAATTGAAAATCTTAGAAAATCATAAACCTAAAAACATTTTGCCTTTTTCTAAGTCCTTTACCTATAGTTTAAAGTAACATCATGTGAAGTAGTTAGTTGATCTTTAAAGATATAAAAATAATTATACCACAAAATAATCTCGTTTCTAGAACCACGAAAGTAAATCAGAAATTTTAACATGTTGATTTTCGCTGGTGAAATTACCTACATGTAAATGCACCAAATAATAATTTCCTAGAGATCGAGAGAAAAGACTTTTTCTTTTAATAAATAATTTGATATAAGAAATATTTACATTTTATCATTTACTGGCATAACATTGAAGCTAATAATAGACATATTTAAATTAAATTATTATAAACATTTTATTATGTATATATAATAAAATGTTTATAATAATCATATTAAAAATACCAAAATTTTCAAATTTCTGCAATAAGGTTAAAATTGGGAAAGAATGTATTCTAATAAAGCTAAAAATTCATTTTTTTACAAGTTATCTGCCGGTAAAACAAATCTACTTCATTAGTTAATATTTAACTTATGCGAATAAATAATGAATGTAAGCATTGCATTTTGTCATCTGACGTTACGACATAATCATTTCTGATGCAACGCTCAGTATGTGTAAATATTTGAAAGTTTACAAATGGTAATTTACTAGAATATAATGCATTTAATAATTTGAATTGGAAATTTTCATGCTATTATTTTAATAACATTTATAAATATTTTTGATTCTAAATTTAATTTATGAGGAAAACTTGAATTTATCAAACTTGTAATTTGTTATTAAACATAAGTTAAATAATAATAAATTTTGAGATTGTTTATTTATAGGAAACAATTCAGTTATAAGAAAATTTTGTTAAAACAATTTAATCTCAATGAATTTTCACAAATTTATAAAACTTACCCTATTAAGAAAATAATATTTTTTATCGAACACTTTATTCATAAATATTCAAAATCAATATAAATACACTACTGGGCATTAAAATTGCTACACCAGAAAGAAATGCAGATAAAAAAATGATATTTATTGGACAAATATATTATACTAGAAATAACGAGTGATTAAATTTTCAAAAAATTTGGCTGGAATGATCCTGAGAAATCAGTACCAGAACAACCACCTCTGGCAGTAATAACAGCAGTTATACGCCTGGGCATTGAGTCAAACAGAGATTGGATTGCATGTACAGGTACAGATGCTCATGCAGCTTCAACACGATGCCAAAGTTCATCAACCGTAGTGACTGGCGTTTGGTGACGAGCCAGTCGATCGGTAACCATTGACCAGACGTTTTCTATTGGTGAAAAATCTGGAGAACGTACTGGCCAGGGCAACAGCCGAACATGTTCCGTATCAAGGAAGTTTCGCATAATGCCGGTAACATGCGGTCGGGCATTATCCTGCTAAAACGTAGGTTTTCGCAGGGCTCGAATAAAGGGTAAAGCCACGGGTCGTAACACACCAGAAATGTAAAGTGCACTGTTCAAAGCACCGTCAATGCGAACAAGAGGTAACCGAGACGTGTATCCAATGGCACCCCATACCATCACGCTGCTTGTGATAGGTGGCCGTTGAGATCCCGCACAGCGTTCCGTATTATCGTCCTGATCCCATCGATTCCATATTCTGCTAACAGTCATTGGATCTTAACCGACGCGAGCAGCAATACTGCGATAAGATAAACCGCAATCCCGGTACACTACAATTCGACCTTTATCGAAGTCAGAAACGTGCTGGTACACGAGGCATCACCACAACTTTTCACCAGGCAACAACGTTCAAATGCAATTTGTGTATGAGGAACCGGCGAACAATTTCCTCATTTAAACACAATGTAGGTGTCGCTATTGGCGCATGCTTTGTCTGAATACGCTGAAAAGCTAATCATTTGCATATCATAGCGTCTTCATCCGTTCGTACAAATTTCACGTCTGTAGCATGTTGCCTTCTTGGTGTAGCTATTTTATTGGACAGTAATGTACATTCTACTGAAACGCTTAGAAAAATAATTTCTTCTTATTTGACTTTTAAATTTTTGCGTAATGAAAATAATTTTATTTCTGTTTCAGACCCATCCTGTTTCAAATATCTAAACAAACCTTTTTATCACATTATTCTTTGAAGTTTTATATCCATTCCATTAATATTTATTATGCGTAATCTTTATAAATATTTATTGACATAAATTGTTTTATGTCTATTTAAGCTATCTGGTAAATTTTAATATGTGAAAAGTAATATGTGAAAGTAAAGAAAGTTAAATTTTAATATGTGAAAAGTAATATGTGAAAGTAAAGAAAGGTAAATTTTAATATGTGAAAGTTTTAAAACAAATATTAATCTTAAAGAACTATTTTATTTCATAAATAAAACTTTAAAAATATTTTATTCCATAACATTTTAAATGGTTTTCAAAAACCTATTTCCTTTTCTATATATACATACATATATATATATATATATATATATATATATATATATATATATATATAAAATTTCAAAAGGAATATAACACAATTTGTTAGCTTGAGTAGAGTTTTGAAAGCATCTTTTCTGATGAGAAACTAATATCTCACTTTATACACCGTACAAATAGAGAGTTACTTTGAATTAGCATTTACAGTTATTTTTTATTTAAAATTAATACTAAATGAAGTTTCTTAATATATCTGAATCAGAGTGAGTTCAAAACTTCTCTGAACTATTTCTTGA